>JAQJVL010001676.1:0-150000 GCA_035578905.1 Stictocephala bisonia | reverse complement strand
ACTGAAGCAGCAAAGTTGGAAAGTCGACAAATGCAAAACCAAAGGTCATCGACTCCAGGAGTAAATAAGATCAGTTTAAATAGGAAAGTTACCAACCCGACATTTAAAGATAAACTTAACAAGTTGAAAGGTTGCTGTTTTAGATGCGGTAGCTCATCACATAGGTCTAATGAATGTGATGCGAAAAACAGAACTTGTCACAACTGTCAAAAGGTAGGACATATAGCAAGGGTATGTCTTACAACTTCAAAACAAATTAATCGAAAGGGCCAAAAACAGTTTGGTCAGGCCTTATCTTCAACAAACTCTGAAAGATCCGGATCGGATCAAGAAGACATTTTCTGCATGCGGCAGTATAAGGGTAGTCGTAACGACAAAATGATGGTACAAGTGACTGTAGATGGCGAACATATAGATTTAGAATTGGATACTGGAGCAGCAGTCACAACAATTTCTCTGGACACTTTTACAAGATTATTTCCTGAAAAGATTCTTAACCCGACTCACCTCAAACTACATACATATACTAATGAGGTAATCAAACCACTAGGTGTGTGCCAAGTAAAAATAAAGCATGACAACAAAACGGTAAAAGGAGATCTTTACGTTCTTGCCCAGAAAGTGGATTCTATAATGGGCAGAGAGTGGATAAGGAAGCTCAACATTTCATGGGCTGATATTAGATCTTTACGAGCTTCTCAGCCAACACAGGCTCAGTCATTAGACAGACTTCTTCAAGAATTCTCTGACATCTTCGACAAAAGAGTAGGCACAATTCCTAATTTTGAATGCGCTCTTCAACTCAAAGATAATGCTAAACCTGTTTTCAAACGTGCCAGACCTGTACCATATGCTCTCATGGGAAAAGTGGAAGAGGAGTTAGAAAGATTGGAGGCTGAGAAAATCATAGAAAAAGTATCACATGCAACGTGGGCGACACCTATTGTACCTATAGTAAAACCTAATGGGTCGATGAGACTTTGCGCTGACTACAAGGCAACCCTCAATCCCCTACTGCAAGATGAACACTATCCAGTACCGAGAATCGAAGATATTTTTGCGCGGATGTCTGGAGGGAAATTCTTCTGTACGTTAGATGTCCGTCAAGCTTACCTACATGTCGTTATGAATGAAGAAAGTTCCAAAATGCAGGCAATCAACACACATTTGGGAATTTTCAAGGTCAGCAGGTTAATGTTTGGGGTCAAGACAGCACCTGCTATATGGCAGAAACAAATGGATCAAGCACTGCAGGGACTTGAGGGAGTATCTTGTTTTTATGACGATGTCAAAGTTCAAGGTAGCTCTTTTTCAGAAACGCTAAATCGACTGAGAGCTGTGTTTCATCGCCTTAGAGACTGTGGGATCCGGCTTAATAAGGAAAAATGCAAGTTCTTCGAGAAATCTATTAAATACTTGGGGCACATAATCGACGAAAATGGTCTACACAAGGACTGCGATAAAACCAAAGCGATCAGTGAAGCAAAACGACCTAAAAACGTATCAGAACTAAGGACATTCATAGGACTCGCCAACTACTACAATAGGTTTATACCAAACTTAGCGAGCATTCTTCAACCTTTCTATCAACTCCTACAAAAGAACGCCGAATTCAAATGGACAAGTCATTGTGAAAACACCTTCGACAAAATTAAACGACACATTACCAGTGAACAGGTGTTAGTTCCTTTCGATCCGAAGTTGCCTTTACTACTGAGCACAGATGCATCACCTCTGGGTCTGGGAGCCGTGCTCTCACACAAAATGCCCGATGGATCTGAAAGACCAATTAGTTTTGCATCCAGGTCACTTTCCAAAAGTGAAGCAAATTACAGCCAGATTGAAAAGGAAGCAACTGGTTTGTTTTGGGGACTACATAAATTTTTCATGTACTGTTTCGGTCGAACCTTTACCTTAGTTACGGACTACCAACCGTTGACATCAATCTTCAACCCATCTAAGGCTCTTCCCGCAATATCAGCTTCTCGAATGCTTAGGTACGCTATTTATCTGTCAGGATTCGACTACACAATAGTTTACAGGAACACAAAACAACATGCAAACGCTGATTACCTTTCACGTTTTCCACTGGATTGGCCAGAAGATAATGATATGGACCAGTCCTCCATGTTTCAAATCAAACAGCTGGAAGTCATGCCGGTTACAGGAAGAAATCTAGCGATAGCTACTAAAGAGGATCCAGAATTATCAGAAATTATTGATTCTATTATGAAAGGCAAACAGCTTAAAAATGGAGAAGCAGCAATCTACTCAATTCAAGATGGCTGCCTTTTTAGGGGGGAGAGAGTTGCTATACCAAAGAAATATCAAACAACTATCCTGGACGAACTGCATACGGCTCACATAGGTATGACTAAAATGAAGGCTCTAGCACGTAGTTACTGCTGGTGGTCAACTATTGACCGTGATATCGAACAACGTGTACGAAGTTGCCTTCCTTGTTGTGAGAAGCAGAACAATCCATCGAAGACGGTTCACCCTTGGGAACCCCCTACAATGCCATGGCAACGTATCCACGTTGATTTCGCAGGTCCTTTTAAAAATCTATACTTCCTCATTGTAGTTGACTCCTATTCAAAATGGTTGGAAGTGGAACCAGTCAACTCAGCAACATCACAGAGAACCATAAAGGAATTACGAAACATCTTTTCAAGGTTTGGATTGCCATGCACAGTTGTCTCTGACAACGGGACAGTGTTCACATCACATGAATTTCAGACTTTTCTCAAACTGAATGGTATCAGTCACAAGAGAACGGCACCGTACCACCCATCATCCAACGGCCAGGTGGAACGTTATGTCCAGGTCATCAAGAAAGGTCTCAAAGCTATGTCATCAGAACCCGGGGACATCAACCTAAAACTTTGCAGACTACTAATACAGTATCGAAGAACCCCACACACTGGAACCGGTCTGAGTTCATCTGAGTTACTTCTTGGAAGGAGAATCAGAACAAAACTTGACATTCTACTAGACACAAGACCTAACGAGAACATCGAATCTAAAGATCCTAAAAGGAAGTTTAAAGTTGGAGATTGGGTCCAATTTAGAAACTTTGACAACAAATCTCAAAGGTGGAAATACGGACGGATCATTGAAAAAGACGGGCACTTACACTACTGGATAGAATACAAGGGGAAGAAAGAAAGACGTCACGTAGATCAAATACTTACAACCCAACAAGACGATGGTATCCAGTACTCAAGAGGAGAGCCAAAACTGCTAGGATGGCCAACTTCTAATCACCAAGAAGTCAATGTACATAATAATGAAAATATTCTCAAGCCACAAGGACATTTGAGAGTTACAAATGAAGAAACTGAAAAGGTCATTCAACCATGATCTGAAGGAAACGGAGAAACTGATGATGCATTATGTAAAGGAAATGTTGACATTTTACCCGCACCAGTTTTGCCTGAATCAACAGAATTGAGAAGATCAATGAGACAAAGGAAACTGGTAAAACGATACGGTTATGACTAATGTATCTGAAAATCTACAGAGTGAATTAAGGATGGAGGACTGTTATATCTCTGAATACTTAATATTTATTAGCATGTGTTCTTATAATCAGATGATTGTATTTATCTAATGTTTATGTTTATGTTTTCAAGTTTTACTTTTGCGAATAAAACCATCTATTTTTACATATTTATTAATCATTTATTTGAATACGAAAACAATAAAGATATTTTTCATTTCATTTCGAATATACACTATGCATACGTAACAAATTGGCTAGTGGCTTTCCTTCAGATAGTTCCAAATACAATAAAAGCAATATAATTTCCTTCTTTAGAACACCTGATCCACAGATAAACAGAGATGGAACACTTCAACAGAGCCAAATCCCTACTAAACGAATCAACATATGGATTTCATGTTGTATTTGAATGTGCAATAGTTAAAAGTGATTTGAAAATATTTATTTGATTCTTTTTTTTTTGAGTATAAAATAAATAGTCTCCCATTAAAACCTTTCCTGCTTAAAAAATATTATATATTATTAAGAAAATAAATATTAAAAGTATTTAAATGAAAAATACACTTTCAAATAAAGATCATATTTTATATAATTGGATATTTAATAAATATAGTACAGTAAATATGTTTTCATTATATTATTTTATTATATTCATAAATGTTATGAGGAGGGCACTATACAATGGGTTCTAAAATGTATATAAAAAAGATATCCTGACTTTTTACGTATCATCAACGGTCATCGTAGGTAAGTATTTGGTAGATAACATTATTTTAGACCCTAGGAATAATATCCCGCAAGTATTTCTACATTCGAACTCAGCTCAGCCTCGTACATCTTAATGGTTAGGTGGTTAGTAATCTTTAATGGTTACGTTTAAGAGTGGACATTTTAGTCCTAACCTCGCCAATTGTGTGTAAAAAAAGTCATTTTTCATTTCATCTTAACGTTTTAAATTCATCAGAATGAGTAAATATAGCTATTTTAGTTTAATATTCCTTAGTCCTGTTTGTTATAGTTATTTTATTTTAATTAAAAAATATATATATCATTACTTTACAAATAGTAAAGCAGCTAATTATAAAATACATTTTTCAATCAGATATGCAATCTTTTTAAAGTGACGCTGAGAAACACTTTTAAAACTAAAGTATTTATATACAATTTAAATTAAATCTTTAAAATGAGATCATTTAAACAGTGACTAAAATATGTACATTTAATCTGAAAAAAAAATAATCCTACACATATGCTTGACACATAACACCCATTTAATATTGATAAAACAGTGTATAAACATACCTCACCAAGAATTGGACTCAAGTTTATAACATTCTTCAATTTAACTACTTCCAAACACTTTTGACTACAAAATCACATTCTTTTACTACATGAAATTGTAATATTTTAAGAGTAATTTTTAGAAGACTGATTGATGCGTACTTGTGACTAGGACTATATTATATCATAGTCCCAGAATAAGTTTTTAAATAATAACTTTATTCTAAAGAGGATAAACAATGTGAGAACGCAAACACTGTGCCATCATCGTACATTTATTAATATGAGTAATAAACGTTTGTACTTCAAGTCACTGTGGAATTTCCTCTAGAGAATGAGAATGGGCTGTGTTATTCTCTTTTGTTTCAGTGCAACGCCGCTTGGTATTTACATTTTCTTCTTTAGTCCTTAATATTTTATTACTAAACCCTGCATTACAGTACGTCCTCTGTGTATTGTGCCTAACCTTCACATTCTCGGTATCAATTAAAGGCCATTTATAAATTCACATGGTCCTCACGATGTAGTTACTACTTGGACTTCGGTCCTCTACAGAACAATGTGTAATCTGTGTGTTGAGACTAACATCTATCTACATATATTCGTACGTCATCTGCCTCTGAGGAACATATATAACATTCATACGGTCCTCACTTTGTAGTTACTACTTGGACTTCGGTCCTCTACAGAACAATGTGTAATCTGTGTGTTGAGACTCACATCTATCTACATATATTCGTACGTCATCTGCCTCTGAGGAATATATCTAACATTCACACGGTCCTCACTTAGTAGTTACTACTTGGACTTCGGTCCTCTACAGAACAATGTGTAATCTGTGTGTTGAGACTAACATCTATCTACATATACAGGGTGTCTATAAAAGAACTCCGGGGTTTTGAAGTATAATATTTTAATGAAGGAAAAAAGGAATATAAATGTTTTATACATTATTAGAAAGGTAGTAATGTCTAGTTTTTTTTACATATTAATACAGTTCAATATGAGCCCCGTTAGTGGCACGGCACACATCATAACGATATTCAATCTCTTCCCATGTCCTGGCCAGCATGTCTGGGGGCACGGTTGCCACGCAATTGATTATTCGTTCCCTGAGATGGCCAACATCTCGGATTTTCTCTCTATACACAAGGTTCTTGATATGCCCCCAGAAGAAAAAGTCCAACGGAGTCATGTCAGGGCTCCTTGGAGGCCATGGAATAGGTCCTTCCCTTCCAATACATGTGTTGCCGAGTCGAGCGTCAAGTGCCTCACGCACACGCATACTGAAGTGTGGCGGTGCCCCATCTTGTTGGAAGTGGACTAAACCCTTCTCCGCCTCAATATCATCTAACTGAGGAAAAACATATTCCTCCAACATGTCACAATAGACATCACCATTGATAGTTCTTTCAACAAAAATGAAAGGACCTATGACTCTATCATGCATAAGACCACACCAGACATTCACTTTAGGCGTGTCACGTTCATACTGAATAAATTCATGGGGCGGCTCTGAACCCCAAATTCTACAATTATGCCTGTTTACAGTCCCGTTCACATGAAAAGTAGCTTCATCAGTGAAAATAACAGTTTTTAAGAAATTATTATTTTCTTCAATTTTGTCCAGCATAGAAACAGCAAAGTCAAATCTCTTAATCTTGTCTGCTGGTTTAATGTGGTGTAACAGTTGAATCTTGTAAGCAGTTAAACGAATTCTTTTATGAACTACCTTATGAACCGTTGATCTCGGTAATCCCAACTCCAGACTGCACCTTGTTATCGATTTCTAAGGGCTTCGAAGGCATGAAGTGCGGATTCTGTCCACATTCGCTTGTGACACACGCGGCCTACCCGGTGACTTTTGTTTTAAAACATTTCCGGTTTCCTTGAAGGCACTTAACCATTGACGAATTGTTTTGTCTGTAGGCGAATAAACACCATAATTACGTCGAAAGTTTCTTTGTACCGTAACAACAGAATTAGTTTCTATAAGCCAAATAACCCACTGAGCCTTTTGTTGCGGCGTCGCCATAGCGCGGCAGTCCAGACGGCACTGAGTCACTCTCTGCCGATACGTTGTTTCAAGGTCAAAGCTACGCAGAGCTGCCAACTGTTGAAGAAAACATTCCCTATTGGTATGAGTAAAACTTGATAAGCTAATAGTTTCGAACAAATTATAAACATTTTTTTATCTTCTATAGTTATTAATATATTAATTTTTAAAACCCCAGAGTTCTTTTGTAGACACCCTGTATTCGTACGTCATCTGCCTCTGAGGAACATATCTAACATTCACACGGTCCTCACTTAGTAGTTACTACTTGGACTTCGGTCCTCTACAGAACAATGTGTAATCTGTGTGTTGAGACTAACATCTATCTACATATATTCGTACGTCCTCTGCCTCTGAGGAATATATCTAACATTCACATGGTCCTCACTTTGTAGTTACTGCTTGGACTTCGGTCCTCTACAGAACAATGTGTAATCTGTGTGTTGAGACTAACCTATCTACATATATTCATACGTCCTCTGCCTCTGAGGAACATATCTAACATTCACACGGTCCTCACTTTGTAGTTACTACTTGGACTTCGGTTCTCTACAGAACAATGTGTAATCTGTGTGTTCAGACTAACATCTATCTACATATATTCGTACGTCATCTGCCTCTGAGGAATATATCTGACATTCACATGGTCCTCACTTTGTAGTTACTACTTGGACTTCGGTCCTCTACAGAACAATGTGTAATCTGTGTGTTGAGACTAACATCTATCTACATATATTCATACGTCATCTGCCTCTGAGGAACATATCTAACATTCACACGGTCCTCACTTTGTAGTTACTACTTGGACTTCGGTCCTCTACAGAACAATGTGTAATCTGTGTGTTGAGACTAACATCTATCTACATATATTCATACGTCATCTGCCTCTGAGGAACATATCTAACATTCACACGGTCCTCACTTTGTAGTTACTACTTGGACTTCGGTCCTCTACAGAACAATGTGTAATCTGTGTGTTCAGACTAACATCTATCTACATATTTTCGTACGTCATCTGCCTCTGAGGAATATATCTAACATTCACACGGTCCTCACTTTGTAGTTACTACTTGGACTTCGGTCATCTACAGAACAATGTGTAATCTGTGTGTTGAGACTAACATCTATCTACATATATTCATACGTCATCTGCCTCTGAGGAACATATCTAACATTCACACGGTCCTCACTTTGTAGTTACTACTTGGACTTCGGTCCTCTACAGAACAATGTGTAATCTGTGTGTTCAGACTAACATCTATCTACATATTTTCGTACGTCATCTGCCTCTGAGGAATATATCTAACATTCACACGGTCCTCACTTTGTAGTTACTACTTGGACTTCGGTCCTCTACAGAACAATGTGTAATCTGTGTGTTCAGACTAACATCTATCTACATATTTTCGTACGTCATCTGCCTCTGAGGAATATATCTAACATGCACATGGTCCTATTTTTGTAGCATATGAAATTGTTTGATTTGTCTCAGATTAATTAATTGTCTCTGATTAACCTCTGCATCAAAATGAAATCCTTTGTATTATTATATTGTAAATAAATGTTTAATTTCAATAGTTATTTCAACGTAAAGTCATAGCTGTTTCTCAATTCCACAATATTCAGCATTTGTATTACCTTTAAACGTATAATAACACAAGTAAACATGAGCAAGGCTGAGCCGATGGCTGAGCGGTCTAATACGTCAGGAACTGTAGCCTGGGTTTGAGATAGATCTGGTTAGAGTCCGGCCTAGACTGGAAGATTTATCAGTAATTGTTCACCCCCTTACTCTGTCTAAATAAGTTCCTTGCACAGATCAATAGTCTATAGAGAATAGGCAGAGTAAGGTTAAGAAGCAGATCGGTATTTCCTTTAAAAAAAATTAAATTATCGTTATAAAAATGAACAAGAACTAAACATAATCCTTTACAACGAACCGTATAAAAACTCATTAAATTGGAGAGGAGTCAAGAAGTGTAAAAGACTAATGATATAAACTTGTAACCTAGCCTGTTTTATATTAAAATCAAATCAAATTAAAATGTTCTTTAAGAAGTATGTATTTCTTATATAATAATCTTCCAGTTACATTTCATCTGGTAGTATTTCTTAATGGCTAAATATTACTGGAATAGAATACAAACTGCACTCAGCAAATCAATTTTTGTATTATCTCTGTTCAACAACATAACAAGTACCTTTTGGAGGCCCTGTTTAGTCGAAATATTATTTTTAAATCTAAGAGTTTCCAGAATCATTAAACAAACTTAACTTAATTTCTTTGAGTATCAATTTGCTTATGATTTTTTTTTTTTTACTGTTATCGTATTCACTTTTTAGTAAATTAGTTGTGTGCACATCTGAGTGCATTAATACTGCAAATCTGAAGTATCAATAGGTCTCAAGTACATTATTGCACTGAGTGCATTATAAAATGGAGTAACTGAACACTCACTGTATATATATAGGACATAACCCCAAAAACCACGTTATCATACAACCAGTAGGCAATATGCCAGGAAGTTTCCACCAAACTACTCCAGACAATTTATCGTGCATCACACTCGACTGGCTTCCTAAACTTCTTGTTGTTTCACTTCTACAAGCTGATGGATTTTTGAAAGTGAGAAGTTTTTACATATAAACAAACAACAAATACCTCATAATCTTGCGTATCGAGACTGACAAAGTGATTTTATAGTACGTATAAAGAACTATACTTATTATTTTTAACACATACCAATAAAATGTTTCTGTATTAATATTGACTATTAATATTGAATTAGTCATCAATTTAGTTAAAACAATTCAAACTAGTTATATTTTTTTAAATAATTATGGTCTTCCAGATTATAAGTATAAGTAAAATACAACTAAAGTTGAGTTGGTGTAAATAAATAGGTAGGAGAAATTATTTTTGTTGTCAATTAATGTAATAAAAAATATGAATTATATAAATTGAATTTTATTAATACGAATGATTAAAGCAGTTATATTATCATTCAAATCAGGTTTATTCACTGATTTAGATATTAGTGCCTCAGAAAAAAGTTTATTCACATACCAAATTTGTATTAAGTTTAATCTGATTCATAATAACCACGTACCTTATAATTGCTTTGCGAATGAATAAACATATAATTAAAATGAACCAAATAGTATAAATGCAAATAAAGTAATTCTAGTTTAAAACTCCTGGTTTTAAATTATAACCCACCATGTAACCAGCTGAAACATGTAATTCCCAAAAACTCACTCAACTGAAATAAAACTGGCCAATTTTGTTTCAGTGGAAAACTGATGTTTTACCACACAAAGTCAGTTTACTATTTATAAAATGATGGAACTACTCTGGTTTTAATGGGATTAAAATTAATGGAACTGTTCATTTATTGCATAGTCACATTTCAGTGAAATCCTTTAATGTCAATAATTTTGTATGGAATTAATTTAAATTCGTATGTTACCGTTTTATTTACCCGCTGGTACACAAATTAATCCACTTTTGATAATTTATTGAATATATGAAGAATAAAGACACATAATGTATACTTGCTATCCCCACCTACAATAAATTAGATTTTTACTAATGGAAAGGGTGGTAGGGGTGTATGGGTTTGAGGGGAACATAAGTGTATCTATAGGATGGGTAGGGTAAAGTGTAGTTAGAGAACCATAAATTAAGTATAGTGCATGAAGAGGGGAAGGGCCGTGGATATAATCCTATAAAATTGTATATAGTCCAAGAGGAGCCATGAGTTTTCGTGTGTTTAGGGATGATTTAGAACCTTTAGTTGTAGTACAGTATACATAAAGACTGGGGAAACATGAGTTGTAGTGTGCTTAGGGAGAATGGGGTGTTACGTGTTGCTTGTGTATATGTAAGGATGGAGGTTTATTAAAGTCCTTTGTCACAAGTTAGACGTCTTGACATTGTCAGTAGATAAGGTCCTTTTTTGTTAGATGACATAAGCCAGCTAACTTATTTCTACAAGAAGTCTAACAACTTTAAATCGTAAATGTCCAGACCTATCAAGCATGTGATTTTATAATGTGTATGTATAAATGAATTGAAAGATTTTCAAATTCTCCAATAGTGTTCACATACTATATTGGTAAATTACTACATGACACATTTTATTTACTAATAATTTCCTGTATGTTAAAAAAGATCAGTGTATAAGACAATACATTTCGTTTGAAAATTTCAAATTGTTAAATATAAGCAAACTAAAAGGCATTTGTTTTGCAGTAATATCTTTACTAATAGAAATGTTTATAACGTTTTGGGAATTTTTTGTTATTAGGATTTAGTGTTCATACATTTCTCTTACAGAAACAAAAATACGTCTATAGGCCTACTAATAGTTATTTTTATATTAATTATTGATGCTAAGTGGGTGGAGAGCTATGGAGACATTTACGTAAAAATTTTCACCACTCCTACTGATCCCCCACAAGAATACTGATGTACCCACCACGCACCACCCCTGCTACTCACCTCAACGTAAATGTTGTTTGTCAGGGCCAAACAGTATAGCTAATAATGCGTGCGCGTAGACGTTATGCACACAAGCACACCTAATGTTTCTTAGATATTTGTAAATAAGTTGCCACGTAAACTGATGCCCTTAATTGCATTGCACTAAATCATTGTCATTAAATAACTTCTACCACCAGTTATCATTTTGGGATGAATGGTGTTGATTCAGCCATAATACATGCACCTTTTTAGTAACATATTAAATTAAATACGCACGTTTTATTTGTCGATGACAAGCAACAGTTATGTATCCACTGTTCTACGTATTATATTACGTCTAGGATACATGTCTTTTATTTGTCGAAGACAAGCAACAGTTATGTATCCACAGTTCTACGACTTATATTACGTCTAGGATACATGTCTTTTATTTGTCGAAGACAAGCAACAGTTATGTATCCACTGTTCTACGTATTATATTACGTCTAGGATACATGTCTTTTATTTGTCGAAGACAAGCAACAGTAATGTATCCACAGTTCTACGACTTATATTACGTCTAGGATACATGTCTTTTATTTTAATTCACATCACTTGACTTCTACGTCAAAGCCAGACTTCTGAGTAAAAAAGTAATTTATTGAAATTATAATTCATGTTAATGGGTTAAGCTTTAACAATCTAAATTATTTTATTTTACTATAAAAATAATGAATAATACAAAAAATAATAAAATGAACTAATGTGAAGAAATTGTAATTTAGCATAAAAACTACGATGAATAAATGAAACCGACTCCCAGCATCCTAGGTTAGTTATACATCTAAAAATATTAAATGAAAGATTCTGAGAGGTTTGTTGATTTAAAAGTAATCCGAATCGTTAATTGGTTTTATATTTATATAAATATTTACAACAAGTGAGAAAGATGTTTATTGATTATTGTATGGATTATGGTATTAACAATAACTACAAAGGAACTAATGGATTATGTTAACAATATAGCCTCCAGCGCAGGCAAACGAATTGTTAATATATTAAATGTATTTATCTAAATGAATTAAATCCATAATGTATTACTTGGAAAATATAATTCTAAAACATAACTAATCTTGTTGTCTTAACAACATTGAAGCTGATACTTCCAGATAACAAGCAATGTTCATGTTCTTCCCCTATATTACAATCCTTACATTACACAAGCCCCTTAGGCAACGAGTTCTCATCTTCATATCTTTCAAAATCGCCATTTTGTTTTATGTTTATCTCAAACACAGTTTCATAAAGAACAAGTCCTACTTCTTTGTTTGAATTAAATATTTCAATTTACAAAGTATTCCTTATGGAATTCTCTATTTATTATATAGTATATGATATATTAATTAATATGAGCAGTTTAACATATAAAATTAATACGTGTAATTTAAATTGTATGATTTAAGGTTGGAATGTTTCATATCTATTTAATTATAAAATAATTAGGTAGAGGCTACGTTTCCCTAAGTCACGTACTTATGGTCCCTAGTAATGCATCCAACTCTTCTAATCTAAACAAACAAATGTTAAATGGATGTACACAATTTTATAATTTGGGTTATAACAGATCCTCTGAATGGTTTTCTAAACTTTATTTATCTTTCACGTACAAGGAACAGTAAAAACCGCAAAGTTAATTATTTACAGTTACAATTTCAAGTGCATTGTCCTTGAAATAGACATAATGAATTACTTTTATGCTAAATACTTATTTTTTCCAGTTTCTTTTATTTTGAGGTGGTATTTTGGCCACTATTCTGTAAAAATCAACAACTTAACATAATATTCATGACTAATATACTCTAATCCACCAAATTGAAGGCAAAGGTTCCTTTACTTAACAGGATATGAAATATTTTAGTAATCGCATGTTACCATGTATGTCAAAATATTGCGTGAAAATCTTATGTCAAAACTTTTTCTTGATCAGTTTTTCTTAATCAGTCAAATCTTTGGTCTTAATCAGTTATACTTTTTATTGTTAGGAGCTATTGATAAGCTGATTGATAAGCTAAGATATTGATGAACCCCGTCAAGATCATGTTAAGATATTTAAATGGAGGTGATTACTTACTTAATAACTGAATAACTTACCCTTAACAGATTTGTTAAGGTTAAGTTATTTATTGATTTAAGCTCTCCATTTTTCCCAATACGTTTTGTTATAAGATAACAGTCGTAAAAATATTTATTAATATGTTCAATTAAAATATATAATAAATGTGTTCAGTTCTTTTTTTTAAAGCATATGATATATTGTTACCCAATCTTGTATATTTTATCTTAAAACTAATTGTTTCTAATATATCTCTATTTTTATTGTTAAGTTCAACATTAAAGACGTACTTTTTGGAAGTCTTTGTTAATCCACCAGTCGAACGGTTAGAGGACGTCTTTGTTTATCCACCATTCGAATGGCTTTGCTTTGTTCAGTAATGGAACTAGTATCTTCATTTAAGTGTGGACTGTGAAAGTTAATTACATTGAATGTACTTGACATTTACAATGTTACCATGTTAATTGTGTATGCCAATGTGATCACTACTTTGTTTTGTCAGGTTTAGTTCCAAAAGGGGATATTATGAAAGATTACAGATCTTTTTTCTTAGAGTTAAGGCATTGTGACAACACCGTTTTCGCTAGTTGAACTTGAATGTTTAACTTTATCCCGTCATCAACGAGTGAACAAATTTCCTAGAGTTGCTTCTATGGGTAGCAATGTAACTGATATTTATGTCTGATTAATCTGAAGCATAGCCAATATATATATATATATATATATATTTGTCTTATATATTGGTGATCGAATGTTCTGTGCCTTTTAAGAGTGGTTGGACGACTGAGGATGAAAGGTATAGTCTAACTCTGGTCGGTGGAGGATTCTTGTAGTTTGTACTTACTCTCAAACATCTCGTTAACTTGGAGATTCATAACAATACTCATTTCCTCAATTTAATCATGTTTTTCCTATAACAGCTAATTATAACGGATCAATTTGATGAATATTTCTAATCTGCAACTATTGACCCTTTACTAGCTTCTTCTGGCCTTAGCACGTGATTCCCTCCTAATATTTAAACATGAATTCCTAATTTTATCAACAATCTTCCAATACCAGCCTTCGTAACAAAAGTCTTAGATATCCATCCACTCCTAAATCATACAAATCATCAAGTAGTTTTAAATATACTGAATTAGATACTCAAAAATTAATTCAGTAAAATTTACTTCAGTAATTATTTATTTCTAATAGAAAGTTTATGTAAATAAACAATATGACAAGGTAGTTTATTCCACAAGCTTAACATGTTTGGTTTCACAAATTATATAAGTTTAACTTAATACTTCATTAGGATTAGACTCAAAAACAAACTTTAGGTAAAGGTTTGCAGAGATCCATTACCCACTATCAAGTGGGATGAAATATACCATGTGAAGAGGTTTTCAATCATCCAGTTAAACTAACTCCCTTAATTCCCCCAAGAAGGTCGTTATTCTTGTTTACTTTGTTTACAAACAATGTTATCTTGTAATAGTAAGATACAGCCGTTCATTTAACTTTGTTACTGACGAACTTTTACTAGCTGTTACTTAGTTAGGCCCTAAACCAAATAAACCTATATTTTTAATTAATAGAAGTTATATAATCAAAACAAAAATATTTGTTCTTACAAACTTTTCTCGTATTATCTTGTTTTATAATGCGAGAAAACCTCTTCTTCACCTGCCTCTACATTCTACATTAGGTTAGCGACATCTGACTATAACAACTGCCTCATTTTAATATTTCAAAGATTTAATTAGTGGTCAATAGTGATAAGTTTGGATTTTTTTATACTTGCTTCTTCAAATTTAAGTATTTCTATAAAATGTTGTTTATGTTCAATTTCGCCTCTTCTAACTGTTTAATTATTGCCGGCGTGGTGGCTCAGTGGCTAAGGCTTCGGACTGCGGAGGGCAAGGTCCAAGGTTCGAATCCCCACTGAGCCAACGGTCGGTACTTCACTCGTTGAATAAAGTTGACGCACAGGCCTGTAGGCCCATGTCAACTGGCGAGTGAAATTAAAAAAAAAAAAAATTCAATGCTAAACTAAATTAATTTTTATATTGTTTAGTTTGATTCAATGCCGTCTTTCATATGGTAGGGTAGCTGCTCGCAGAACAATTGTAACCCTCTCTTTGTTTTTCAAAAGGAAGCCATAAGAATAATAGCGAAACTCAAATTTAGAGATTCGTGCAGAGATGTTTTCCTGGAACTCAGATCGCTGACACTAGCTGGGCTGTACATTCTACTGTCGATTCTACGTTCACTTGTCGGTACGGCGCTGACTTAATCAAATGGGTTTTCCACGCTACTATTCTCCTAGAAAACATTGACTAACCTAACGCTTTATTTTAAGCATATAAATAGTTTTCTGAGGTTGAATTAATGCATCTTGTTATTTATTTAGATAAATAGTTTGCTATCCTTATTCGTTAAATCAATGTTACCCGTTTTTCGTGAATAACAGGTTTCAATTAAAGTGGCATTACTTCAAATATGACAGAGTAATATTTTAAGGTATACATTAATTAATGCGTTAATTGGTATTATTATTTAATTAGTTTGGTCTAAGTCTGGATACTGATAAATAACACCTAAGTAGCATCTCTTGCATACTCAGTTTAAAAACCAGTTTATTTTGTTTCAATTAAAATTGGTAAAACATTCTACGACATACTTGAAATAAGCAAGACAACATTAATAAAACCATACCAAACACGATTGAAATATGTAGAGAAAATATAACTACTAATTGTAGATAGTTAATATGGATCCAATTAATTCTCTAAATAATAATAAATTCTAAATACAAATGTTCATATAAGAATACGTATTATTTTGAATGCCATCATAGTTATTATTTCTAGTAACAAGAGTTATGATATAAGTATTTAGCTTAGGGAAGCTAATACTGATTCTGAATATCATTAAATAATAATAATTATTACTAACATATAATAATAATAATAGTGAATAATAACTGACATAATAACATCAATATTAAAAACCCGGATCTTTAAAGTATAAATGCAAATTAAAAAATCTCAGTATACAAATTTAGGAATAACACTTGGTCTATATCGTTACAAAAATAATTAAATCATTAATAATAAAAACATATTAGATTATAAAGTGGTATAAAATTTATTAATGTTTTGTATAGACATTGGAAGGTATACATTGTGTCACCTGGTTTGTAGCGGCAACCCGGTGAACACATGCACAATTTTGTGACATAGGTAGTAGCGAGACGTTCTTCCATAAGGCCTGTGCTTACTTCCAGGTGAACGTGGAACCTAGTGTAAAAATCACACTCCACTGCAAGTTCAAAAGCAACTCGATTCGTGAGAGAGAGATGCACAACTACAGCACAAAATGTTCAATTCTATTTCAAAAATAACACTATATGTATGTTACGAATTAATTCTAAACTAGACAACAATTAAAATAGTGTTTTAAAGTGTCGCCTCGAATGAGGGGAATGGTTCTTTCATTTCATTTATAAATTAACGATCTAAATAAAAATAGTTGTTAAGATAAACAGCAATAATTATTAACTAAAATCATGAACTCACTTTGAATAAAATGTTGTTAAATTAATTCGAGGAAAAGATGAGAAACAAATATTTCATACAACGATATGCAGATAGGTAATATAAGAACCAGATGTAAAAGCTGTTAGAGTTGTATTTTACTACTCCTGTGTATTTTTAATTACCAAATCACATTCTGATGTTGTTTTTCAATATACTATTCATTCCAGAATGCTAAAAACTTTGTTTCATTTATACCCCCTAAAGTATGAATTACTTATAAATGTAAGAATCTTTATGAAAACATGGACACTTAGTTTGATCCTGGTCTCTTATCCTAGAATCTTACGTTCATTTAAATCAATTGTTTAAATCTTTATGTGCCAGATTAAAAAGCTTAAAGTTATTTCAAAGTCCTAAGATTAGTCTTTTTTTAAGAAATACCTGCGTATCTAGATTTTACGTGCTTTAAGATAAGTCATGAGTGAGGTTAGGGCATCAAATTTTGTCATCTACTTTTGAAACTACTCCTAAATGCTAGATAGTTCCATACACTCTATACTGACGACAATAACAAAGTATAACGAAAGTATTAGTCACTTTAAGGGTGTCGGCTCAGCTCGGCGCTGGATGAAGTTTTACTCGCCTGTGCTGTTGTGGGAGAGTAATAGCACTCTTGCTGCGTGTCTGGAGCACAACCGCGAATAACTCCCTAATTTATTGGGAACTTTATCAATAAATATTATATGTATTATTAATCTACTTTTTCGGCGACTATAATTGTACTAATATCAATTAGAAATTCGTTCAGACGTCATTTATAAAATAATAATATGTTTCACTTTACATTACAAAAATTGTATTATAATTTTCAATTACCTTTAAGGTGGTTAGTACCAATTTTCCGCTATATTATCATAACTTAAAAAAATATATCACACGGTTTGTTAATGAGTTGCGAACCAAGAAAGCCCAAATTAGCCATTTTAGGTTGCCGTTAAACAAGTTTTTCTGATCTTTTTTCCTCTCAACACAATTATTTATTATAATATGACAAACAATTGTATTCAAAAAATGTTCAAAATAATTTTCGATCAAACACCCTTAAATCAAACGCATTAATCTGCCTGAAAAACACGGCTTCAGATACCTCTTTATTACACAAACATAGAGAATGTGCCAAGAACTTCCAGGCGACTACACGTGGTAACTTATCGATCATCACACCTGAGTGGAACAAGCTGCTGGAACTTTGCAAGTTACTACGTAATGGTCTTCCAAGTTACTTGTATAAATTATCATTGGAGAGCATTGGAAGTGCAGTATTACTTCTCAGTTTGTCATCTATTTCATTTGTACTAAATTTAAAAATTAGAATTTACTTATATCTTCAGAACTCAATAGTAGGTTCATAAAGGTAATTAAGTGTTTCTGGTATTACACTCTCCAATATTTAGCAAGATTGTAATAACAACCTTTGCCATTAAATTTATTACGATGAATTTTTATAGATTTTTCGTGTCCAGCCAGATATACAGGGTGTTATGAAGTACCGCAACTTCTTAATTAATGATTACAGATAAAGCAACAACTCTTGGTACATTATTACTGCACTTATAAATCTACTTTTTTGAAGTAACAACCATTTTTCTGTCATATCAGGGGGACGGACCGCAAGGAGTACACCCACGAATTCAACCTTTAAGGTAGTAGTACATCAAGTTCCCACGAATTCAACCTTAAAGGTAGTAGTACAACAAGTTCCCACGAATTCAACCTTAAAGGTAGAAGTACAAAATGTTCCCATGAATTCGACCTTGAAGGTAGTAGTACAACAAGTTCCCATGAATTCGACCTTAAAGGTAGTAGTACAACATGTTCCCACGAATTCAACCTTAAGGTAGTAGTACAACATGTTCCCACGAATTCAACCTTAAGGTAGTAGTACAACATGTTCCCACGAATTCGACCTTAAGGTAGTAGTACAACATGTTCCCACGAATTCAACCTTAAAGGTAGTAGTACAACAAGTTCCCACGAATTCGACCTTAAAGGTAGTAGTTCAATATGTTCCCACGAATTCAACCTTAAGGTAGTAGTACAACATGTTCCCACGAATTCAACCTTAAAGGTAGTAGTACAACATGTTCCCACGAATTCAACCTTAAAGGTAGTAGTACAACATGTTCCCACGAATTCAACCCCAAAGGTAGTAGTACAACATGTTCCCACGAATTCGACCTTAAAGGTAGTAGTACAACAAGTTCCCACGAATTCGACCTTAAAGGTAGTAGTACAACATGTTCCCACGAATTCAACCTTAAAGGTATAAGTACAACATGTTCCCACGAATTCAACCTTAAGGTAGTAGTACAACATGTTCCCACGAATTCAACCTTAAAGGTAGTAGTACAACATGTTCCCACGAATTCAACCTTAAAGGTAGTACTACAACAAGTTCCCACGAATTCGACCTTAAAAGTAGTAGTACAATATGTTCCCACGAATTCAACCTTAAGGTAGTAGTACAATATGTTCCCACGAATTCAACCTTAAAGGTAGTAGTACAACATGTTCCCATGAATTCAACCTTAAAGGTAGTAGTACAACATGTTCCCACTAATTCAACCTTAAGGTAGTAGTACAACATGTTCCCACGAATTCGACCTTAAAGGTAGTAGTACAACATTTTCCCACGAATTCAACCTTAAAGGAAGTAGTACAACAAGTTCCCACGAATTCAACCTTAAAGATAGTAGTACAACATGTTCCCACGAATTCAACCTTTAAGGTAGGAATACAACAAGTTTCCACGAATTCAACCTTAAAGGTAGAAGTACAACATGTTCCCACGAATTCGACCTTAAACGTAGTAGTACAACAAGTTCCCACGAATTCGACCTTAAAGGTAGTAGTACAACATGTTCCCACGAATTCAACCTTAAAGGAAGTGGTACATGTTTCCACGAATTCAACCTTAAGGTAGTAGTACAACATGTTCCCACGAATTCAACCTTAAAGGAAGTGGTACATGTTTCCACGAATTCAACCTTAAAGGAAGTAGTACAACATGTTCCCACGAATTCAACCTTAAAGGAAGTGGGACATGTTTCCACGAATTCAACCTTAAGGTAGTAGTACAACATGTTCCCACGAATTCAACCTTAAAGGAAGTGGTACATGTTTCCACGAATTCAACCTTAAAGGAAGTAGTACAACATGTTCCCACGAATTCAACCTTAAAGGAAGTGGTACATGTTTCCACGAATTCAACCTTAAGGTAGTAGTACAACATGTTCCCACGAATTCAACCTTAAAGGAAGTGGTACATGTTTCCACGAATTCAACCTTAAGGTAGTAGTACAACATGTTCCCACGAATTCAACCTTAAAGGAAGTGGTACATGTTTCCACGAATTCAACCTTAAGGTAGTAGTACAACATGTTCCCACGAATTCAACCTTAAAGGAAGTGGTACATGTTTCCACGAATTCAACCTTAAAGGAAGTAGTACAACATGTTCCCACGAATTCAACCTTAAAGGAAGTGGTACATGTTTCCACGAATTCAACCTTAAAGGAAGTAGTACAACATGTTCCCACGAATTCAACCTTAAAGGAAGTGGTACATGTTTCCACGAATTCAACCTTAAGGTAGTAGTACAACATGTTCCCACGAATTCAACCTTAAAGGAAGTGGTACATGTTTCCACGAATTCAACCTTAAAGGAAGTAGTACAACATGTTCCCACGAATTCAACCTTAAAGGAAGTGGTACATGTTTCCACGAATTCAACCTTAAGTTCACTCTTTACAAAATTACGTTGGTTTATACTGTATAAAAGCCTGTTCTACACGGTTTAATACTCTTTTCTTGGCTCAAGCTGGGAAAATAAAACTGGACTTAAGAACTAATTCTAACTTTGTTTAGGATAGTAAGTGTCTCTTCACATCCAATAGAGGATGTTCACAAGGAGCTCGACAAAAATAATAAACATAAGCATAGGTCATGATATACGTCATTTTAAAGGGGTGGTCTAGTACAGGTGAGTACCACAAACAGTACAAAAAGGCAGATGTTCAGAGATTTTATTTGAAAAATAACTAGTTTTACATACCAAAAATTTGTAGGTTAAATATTCAAATTACTTACCCTTATTCATTGCTAACTTCATAGTGTACTTTTTTTCTTTTTTAACTTCACTCACCAGTTCACATGAGCCTGTGCGTGAACTTTACTAAACGAGTGAAGTACCGACCGCTGGCTCAATGGGGATTCGAAACTTGGACATTGCCCTCCGCAGTTTGAAGTCTTGGTGCCACTGAGCCACCACGCTCATTTGTGTGGCTGACATAAATGCATAGAGTATCATTTTTATCATTTTTTCTTTTATTTACTAGTGTGCTTAATTGTGGCTACTAATAAAATATCCTCGAACAACGAATCAACAACTTCGAACATCTGCTATTTGTCCATTTTGTACTGGATCAACCTTCTTTACTTCTTCTGATACACAACATACATTGACACACACAACCACTAAAATTATTGAAATCTTTTCAGCAAACATTTTAAGATATAGTATAAGTAAATAAATTGTGTGTTAACAGTTTTATAAGCTACTACAAATTTTATCAACGTGCAAATCACAAACTAAAAATAATTCAATGTATTCCGATGTTGTTATGTTCAATTTCTCCATATCTCGATACAAGTAATACACAACAACTGTGAACTTATCATATAATATTCATTCAATTATCTCTGACTCCAATCAGAAGGGGAGAACTTGTCAGATAGGAAAATTACATTAGACTCAAAGTCAAAAAAATTATCCTAGCAACTTATAACTTCTTGAGATCTCATAAATAGTCACTGACTCTTGTTTGGGTTCTGAAATTAAAGTTCAACCTACAATAGAAGTCATCCCCTCATTAGCATCACATGTTCCTGAGTTACTTTAACACTATAGTGCCGTATTTTATTTTTAATTTGATTTGTAGTGTTCATAGGGGTATATTTTATAAATAAATATAATTTAAATATGTTAAATAATACGATGAGGATTTATTTTACGAGTTCTCTTCTTCTCAGTAAAGACTAAGCGAATTTAACAAATATTTATCAAATTGTTATAAGACTTGAAGCTCTAGGACTTAAATACCTTGGGATAAATAATACTATTACTTAAATCTAACATTTTATCTATATATATTTACTAATACATTCATTTAAACGTTTGGACAGTTAATAGTACGGCAGTGAAATTTGTTTACCACAAATATGAGCATGGGTGTATATGAGTAGGCGTACTCAACTCACTTCACTGGTAAGAGTGTCACTAGGTAGTGTTAGTAGTAAGATATTCAAAGTATAAAAGTACATAATGATATAGGTTTTGTTATTTTACCTATTTATTCAACGGGTTTCAACTTAATAAGATGAAGATGACAACGGTGTATTGGTCTCTCAGATGAATCAAATGTTTTGGTGTCAAATTTCAAATTATTACTTTACTCCACTTCCAACATCTCAGTCCAAAATAAAATAATTGTATTTACTCGATGGCAATGATTATCACATTCTTATGACCACTGTACTCATATATCTACTGAAACACATAGCATCAGTATATAAAATACTAACTTCATATAAACTGACAGGTGAAATTCAGTGCTCGACACACAACCCTGACGAGAGTTTGAATTGTATGCACTCATTCAAATAATTGGTCGGTAGCGTAGTTGGTTCAGTCCTTCAATCAACTTCATGTGCTAAAGGTTCTCAGTTCGATCTCATTCAGAGTCAATACATTTTGAGAAGGATCAGCTGATAATCACCGGCTGTTCATTTGTCATTGGGCTATTAATTAATGACACTTTCTAAGGAATAGTCGGCCTTAGTTTGTAACAATGACCACATTCGCACATCTACACTCATCACACTCATTCGAAATTCGCCCATATCTTGACGATCGGCGTCTTATGTATAAATAAATAAATAAATAAAAAGTTTGCATTATTTATAACGAGATGTTATAGCTGCTGTTCTCCAGTCTTCCTCGACATTACGTCATCCGACCAAGCCCTCTCGTGGGGAACCCACATTGAGAATTTCCGCAAGAAATTAATTTGTGCTACCTTTAACATTCATGTACTGAAGCCATACTGCAGAGTACAGACTCTGTTATGTGTTTACAGGTGTTATTGAGAAAGTCTCATGCGTTACGGCATATCTATTTCGAGGGTCTTCTTCATTACTTGATCATAATCTTAACATTCCCCTCCCTCTCTAAACGCCAGCTATTCTTAAGATAGTACTACATTTTAACTACCCATTCTTTGTGTATTTAGAAGGTCCTTATGCTCATTTTATTAAAAAACCGGAACCACCTTATGCATACGGGAGATTTTCATGTACATCACACGAGACATGAGCATAGGACATAGGACGGTCACTTTTCAGAAAGCTTTGTTGTATTCTGAGCTAAACCTTTTTAAAAACCTCCGTCATAAAACAAAACTAGAATCACTAAAACGGTTCATGATACTTACAAAATCCCTGCTTGAAATATAATAATAGATCAAATTAATTATTATATTAAAGAATTCTTAAAATAGCAGGTTCAATAATTTTTTTATTTCACTCTTTTCAATAGCTTAATCACACAATTGTAAGTACAGAACTTAAGAAATACAATCCAAGAGATTCATAAAATTGTAGTTTGTAAAAGGGATGAACCACCATATTGTATACTTCTAATTAAGTGGGACGTGATAATAGGCCTACATAGTTAATTGCTTATTGCTATTGCTTAATGAAAATCGGATGAACAAGCACAGTAATCACGCAGAGAAATGATAAAAAGAGGCCAGTAAAAATGTTCATGAATACAGAGGAAAATTATAACTATAAACCATTTTTAAAAAGAAGAACTTAAAAATAGAGGAAAACTGACAAGCTTGCAGAATGTTGGCGAATGTTAAATGAATATTTTATTGAACTAAAATTATGTCTTCATATAAGTTAACAGTGTCTTTGAAAATTAGTATACTATGGTAACTAGAAAGTACTATGGTACTATAGTAGACACTGGATTTGTTCTATTTGAGAGTTAATATGATCCTTCGATATGACCTTTGATATGATATGACCTTCAAACTGCAACATGCGTTTAAAAAACTATCCTTTAAAGTATATATTTTTAGTAAAAAAATATAGTCTTAAAAAATCAACTTAATATACAAAAAATTATGTTTCTTTAACTAGGCACTTCAATCGACTTCAAGAGATTCATTACGGGATAAAGGACGTAGTAGAAATAGTTCCACACTCGTGTTTATAAGATGCTGTAATAACTCTTTGTTAATTGAAATGTATCTTAAACTTAACACAAAACACAAATAATTCATTACTATTAAATTCCTTTTTAAATTATATTTTTATGCAAAATTACTGAAATACACTGCCATGAATAATCACAATTACACTGTGGTTATCAAACCAATAAACTCCTATTTTTTTTGTACCGAAATCTGGAATATTTAAATTACGTACTCGTCAAATTTACAAATATAACCGTAAGACGACCTCAGCTACCTCAGAGTGGTCCCACAAACCAACAGCGTCTCAGGCTTCCTACGACCCAACTTAACATCGTAAAACCATCCCAGTCAGGTTAGTGAATACAAACCACCGCATTCCGGCAACATTCTATACAACTGGTTCTTCACATTTACTACTTCCTTCCATTACCTAATCCTAGATACTGCATCACAATTAACATTAAATTTATGAAATTACTTCAAGTGGTGTAAACATTTGAGACCAATTTATATATAATATTGGAATTGAAGATTATCGTTAACTATGATGTACATTAATAACTGATGTTATATTAAAACAATCACATGATTAATTTAATTTATCAAAGCTTGCTGGATTATTGTTGGTAGAATTAACAAGCAGTATTTCTAGTAGAGCATGAATTGTCTGCCGTTCATTGTTGGCCGGTTTTATCACTAACGAATGTGTTTTGCATAGCAAACGTTTTACACGGTTACATTGTAGGCTTTAACTGCAAACCAGTTGTTTTTACGCACGAATTACTTAATATTTGTTTTACGCAATCGTTTAATCACAATAAACCCTTAATAAATCACTAGTTAGATAAATATTATCTGTAGTATAACATTTGTGGGTACTCATATTTTATGACCAATTATGTTTAGTAACTTTAATGATGTAAGGATAGTTTTTAAAGCATTTCAAAAGCTATTTGTTATTTCATTTCACAGATTACAAACCTAACGCTTTATCCAGAATAAATTTAAATTTAAAAAACACTTTTATCATATAACGTCAATAATCAATACATATAAATGTGTAAATAGATGAAAAATAACCGTTGTAGAGAAGCGTAATGTAATACTGCCACTCAATCAGTACCAGTTGTGTCCAACACGTCTAGACAGGATACGCAATAAAAACACAAATAAATATAATTCAAGCAGATCCAATACGAGGCTTATATCTGGGGTCATTATAAAAGGATTTGGCTCTGAAGTGTTCCATCTCTTTTTATACGGGTTTTATCTGAGAAACGGCCATTGTTGGGAGAAGATATTGCTTGTGATGCACTTGGAATGATATTGAGAACGATATTATCCACTCGTTACTTACTGATATTGTAAATTTATATATTATGTACTTTATTTATTTATTCTTAAGACCCCAATCGTCAGGATATGGTCAAATATATGGATTTCGATTGAGTGTGATGTGTGTATATGAGTGAATGTAGCCATTATTTAAGTCAAATCACTACATTACATGTTAAATTAACGAATGCTGTAATTAATAAACCATTTAATCCAAAACTCTCGGTTTTGGTACAAAACTATTTAACACGTTCAGTTTATTGGTATAGTTAATATACCAGCCTAACATGTATTGGCCAAAAAAAGATAAATTAAATATGAATAGTTTAGAACTGAGATTTCTTATAAACCTTTTAGTAGTGAAGAACAGTTTCTTGGTTCTATCAACAACACAGCACTCACAAGAACTTCTCCTCAAGGTCAAGTACCAGTACAATTAAACAATTACATCGTCATGACTCTGGTCGCAGGGAGGTAATTTCTCTTTGAAGCTGTGGAGTGTGGTGTGTATTTAATCCTTTAGAGTGCTTCCTTTTACAGGATAATAGCTCACTTAAAAAATATATTATTTGTACTTGTTGCTATAAAGGTGCTTTAGGATTGATTGAAATAAATTGAATTCCTTAAAAAACGTATGAAAACTGTATGTCTTAGTCTGTTAATAAAATATACAAGATAATTTACTGTGAATCTAAGTTGTTCTAGCTTTCTTTATTATTTCAGTTTGTAAAATGAACGCTCCAAAAGTTTAGATGTTGTCTTTTTACATCTCATTTTATCAATACAGGCATAAATAACATGTAAATATGTATTTGTGCGTTTTTCTGAACATGAATAATTTAATGACAGTTTATATTTTCACAACCAACTATAGTGTATAAAACCATATATTTTTGTGTCTGGATATTTTCATCAGTTACGGAGAAGAAAATATAATTTGTATGTGTTAATTGATGATGAATTAACAAACCGTACATGATAATAATATTATTAAGTATTATAGTCCTATATACGTCCTATTTAACATATAACTTCCATATAGCATCCTTCTTTACTTCCTTCTTCATTATGTTGGAACAGGAAAAACTTGTAGTTAATTATCTACACAAACAATGGTAAGTATCTTGTTCTTGAGATTTATATATTAATACTTATTTTTGTTCTTCGTATTATTTTTATTTTGGGGTGGGATTTTGGCCTCTATTAATTAAAAATTAGTAACACAACTTCAAAACAGTACGTGTTACTGTTTAGAAGTTCTACTGGGAAGAACATAACTTGTCAAGGAACAATCCCATTACACACATAGTCAACTAAATTATCTCAACAACTTCATAACTTCTTAAGATCTCATTTATTACTGCCTCTTTTTCCAATCTCATTCGAAAATTTTAATGAGGTTCAAACGAAAATGAGAAACTTAACAGAGATGTCCTTTGTTAACATTAAAGCTTACTGATAAATGTTGTATTGTATTTGTTTTTTCAAGTTTTCAAGTAGCCATATTTTATTATTGAACTAGATGAATCCTTGTGCTTGTACTTGGGATAAATACTATGCAAAACAAACTTTACTATGTCTAGTAAAACACAATAACTGTTGAACATATTTAGTTGCAAAAGAAGAAAAGTAAACTATATTATTTCAATACCACTACACATGACTAAATAGTACCGGAATGCAAATACAACAATGTTTGATTAAGTTGTAGACTGAAAAATGATAAGCTTTATGTGTTTGAATCTCTAAACATGTTAAAGTATAGTTTATGGAAATACAATTAATTGTTGCTATGAAAATCTCTTACTATATTTTAACTGTGTTAGTATATTTGTGATAAATAAAGAGTATTTTCGATATATACACATTGATTATATTGGGTACCCAATCCTACAAACAAAATATTCAGATAGAATTATAAGTCTTGGGAATTCACTGGACTAGAATCTGAAATACGTGGAAAATGTACGTTAGAAGATAATGAAAACAGTAACTGACTCAAGAAATGCCGAAGGAGAATTCATTGCTAAAAGGAAACCATACTTGTAATGAATAAATATGAATAATTGTAACGTTATTTATTTTGAATGAATATTATTTTATT
Organism: Stictocephala bisonia; assembly: GCA_035578905.1. NCBI lineage: Eukaryota > Metazoa > Arthropoda > Insecta > Hemiptera > Membracidae > Stictocephala > Stictocephala bisonia. The sequence goes on along the minus strand of JAQJVL010001676.1, from coordinate 122,296 downwards.
GGATATATCTCGCTCAATATTCAAATATATACGTTAGTATATCCAAGAACTAAAGTAAACAAGTATCCTTAGATTTAAAATATCATAAAATGTAATTCTACTTTTTTTAATATTTTGAATTAGATGCAGATTTAACATTTTATGTAGGACCAAATCTAAATACATGGAAATATATAAAATAAGTAATATAAATACAATTAATTACTGCAAAACAATATATGTCACTGAGTCAATTAGTTAATTATTGAGCAATTACTTCTGAAAATATTGCTTTGAAGTAAAGTTGTGTGTAATTTAAAGTCAAAGGTAAACTGCACTAGTATTAAGGAGCATCTTTTAATAATAGTGCAGTCTTTGAGAATGTACTTGAAAATTGTTAATTGGTGAAGAACGTGTAACTTCCTACGCATTAACATGACGACATTGTTTATTGCAGTATCACAAAATGAACAAGATTTTAATGCAACAAAAATTGTTTTAGCTTTCTGTACTTACTAACTAGTTCAAATTATATAATTAAATGCTAAAATGCGAAAGAGTAGCAATGAAATAGATGCCAAACTGAGGAGTGATACAGTGTTTCCAATGCTTTCCAATGATAATGTATTACAAGTAACTTAGAAGACCATAACGTAGTAACTTGCAAAGTTCCAGCAGCTTGTTCCAGTCAGGTGTGATGATCGATTAGGTTACCACGTGTAGTCGCCTGGAAGTTCTTGGCACATTCTCCGTGTTTGTGTAGTAAAGAGGTATCTGAAGCCATGTTCTTCAGGCAGATTAAAGCGTTTGATTTTAAGTAATAAAGTGCTTTCATTACACTTGGTTCTTGTCCTCAGTATACAGTTTATGAAACTATTTACCATTTGGGAGTATATTTTAAACGTGATTTAAAAAAATGCATATCTGGACTATACGGTCTGGACCACACCCACGACCGTAAGTGAAGCAACTAAAGCCTAACACAAAGGTACTTCATAAAAACCGATCTTAGGACTTCGAAATAATTTGAAATTTTGAAATATGATAACTAAAATTAAACCATTTCTTTTCATGGATTTGAGAAATTCATGTAAACACACCGTGGTCATAGAAGAAATAAGGATATTTTAATTATAAGAATGTCTGCAAGTGTAGATTTAAGGATTCTAACCTACGGCCTTTTAGAGTTAAGGACTAATTGAAGAGTCCAGGATTTCGAAGGATCTTGAATTTAGGGATATTTTATACTTTGGAGGGGCAGAAATGTCTTATAGATTATTTCAGTATTCAAAATGTATAGTCTTAACCTTATTATATTCAATAATATTCTTAGAGTTCTCGGATTGATAATGTAATGTAGTTCAACACCAACATGAAATTTAATCAGCAATTAAAAATAAGCATCAGTATTGTAATATAACCGTAATATCGTTTGTATCAAGTTGTAATGTCAACTATCTGTTTTTCCTCGTAAGAAACACTTGTTCCTCACCGTTTCCTTTTTAAATTTAAGGAATATTTTATTCAAAATGAGAACATAACTTCAGTTAACAACTATGGCAGTTTATTTTTTTCGATTTTCATTTAGGTAGTTTATGATCAAAGTAAAAACCATTCCAAACATGTTTTAATGTGACACTTATAAAAGATTGTTATTCTTTTATTTATGTTTAGAATGTCATCATAACGTATTATATTTGGAACAGTTAAAGTTGTCCTATAATCTAATTGTTTAGCAACGAACTACTTGTGAACAGATTATCAGATTTTATGAAACATGAAACTAAAGCAAGGACCTAACAAATGTTTCGACTTAGTAATGTTTTATACTAAATTTAATCAAAGACTAATTTTCCTATAAACCCCTATAGATATATAGGGGTATATAGTCCTATAGACTTAACAATCAAGTGAAGATTTTTAAAAGTAAACCACTGGGAAAATAGTAAGCATTGATTTATTAAATTAATCAGTTAGAAGTGGTGAATTTTAAAGTAAAGACACTTTTTAACCGGACATGGTTATAAAAACTTAAATTTAAAAAAGCAAGTATACAAAAATTCAAATTTATTTCTACTAGCTATTTAACTAAATCATTGAGTTATTACTACTATGCAGTCTTAATATCAAATGTCACTAACCTAATAATGTAGAATGTAGTGATTTTTAACGTGTTTTATAACGTGGAAAAGGGTTTTCTCTCATTATAAAACAACATGCCAACCTTGCTACTAGCTGTCATAGCACAAATTAGATTCACAACAGATCTGCCATAACAAGTAGAATGTTTTATTCAAATCAATGCAAAATATAACTGTTATGGTTTTAAAGATCCAAACAAAATAGGCAACTTGAAGATTACAAACATTACAGTTTTCTGATGAATTAATAGCAATATGTATTCAGGTATAAGTTTTGTTACTTGGTAGTCCAAACAGTCTTAATTGTTGTCTATTTCTGTTATGGGAAATACGTGTATAGGTGGTGGGTGGATCTATACTCCCGGTCGTGTATATGTAGGCGGGTGGATCTATTTATTAGATAACTACTATTCATAAGATATACTGGTTGATTGTTATACTTAACAATATCTCAAATTCTTTAGTAACAAAGTGAAGTTATTAGCTGTATACTCACTGTTACATCAAAAGATGTAAGCAAAGTAAACAAGAATAATGACCATCTTGGGGAAATTTAGGAAGTTGGTTTGGGAAGATGATTGTTTTCCTCTTCACACGGGATATTTCATCCCTCTTTATAGTGGGTAATAAATCTCAGCAAACTTGTAGGTAACGTTTGTTTTCGTGACTTATCTGAATTAAATATCAAGTCAAACCCATTTAGTTTGTGGAATAAACTATCTTGTCATATTGTTTATGTAACTAAGCTTACAAATTATTTTAATCGTAATGTATAAACTTCTGAAGGACAAATGAAAAGTCTTTAAAAATGCTTGATCGCCTGCATGATACTGGAGTGAATTGGTTATGTTAGGTTATTATTATAAATGCTACCCAAAGATCATTTATACAAATTTGTATGCCAATTTTAAAGGCTAGACAAGCATCGTTTTTTAATTACTAAACCATGTGGCAGCTATGATTTGAAAAGGTCGTTAATTGCACTTTATGACTGTTTATCGACTTAACATCAAGAGTTAACTGTCCTATAAAAACCATAACTAAAGTGATAGAGTCATTATTGCTATAAATCCTCTAAGTTAAAAGAAAATTGGAGAGTAAGGCCAGATCAGAAGAATCCTCTGACGGCCAGATAGAATATACTTTGTTCCTCTGCGTTCAGAGAACTGATTCAACCATTCTTAGAAGGTACAGAACATTTTGTTCCATTCGGGCAAATCAACATTGCTTGTAAGTTAATTTTCTACAGAATAACCGTACGTAAATTGTAACTGTATTGTTTCAAACAACAAAAAGTAACATTTTTACCCTCCTTAATAACACTCGTTTATGACAGCATGAAGTTCCGTTCTTAACATGAAAATTCAACCAGTGAAGATGATGTAACGATGGCAAAACTCTAAAAAAAGATCTGTTATTCTTGATATTATCAGATTCTGCAACAAACCCCGACAAAATAACAGTATACATTCATATGGTAACACGCAACAAATTATAATACATTATAATGATGGAAAATAATGTAATCAATAAACTATTCGAGGTATCCTACATAAAGTGAAAATATTATATAGCTCCAAATTAATAAAATGATAAGTGACTAAAAATGGCATATATTTAACATAATATTGTCTTTAAATATTTTTAAATAGACAATAAATGTTTGTGTAGATAATTAACTTCAAGTTGTTCCTGTTCTCTCTACTCATGAACAATATACTTGCCATTGTTTGTGTAGATAATTAACTTCAAGTTGTTCCTGTTCTCTCTACTCATGAACAATATACTTGCCATTGTTTGTGTAGATAATTAACTTCAAGTTGTTCCTGTTCTCTCTACTCATGAACAATATACTTGCCATTGTTTGTGTAGATAATTAACTTCCAGTTTTCCTGTTCTCCCTACTCATGAACAATATACTTGCCATTGTTTGTGTAGATAATTAACTTCAAGTTGTTCCTGTTCTGTCTACTCATGAACAATATACTTGCCATTGTTTGTGTAGATAATTAACTTCAAGTTGTTCCTGTTCTCTCTACTCATGAACAATATACTTGCCATTGTTTGTGTAGATAGTTAACTTCAAGTTGTTCCTGTTCTCTCTACTCATGAACAATGTACTTGCCATTGTTTGTGTAGATAATTAACTTCCAGTTTTCCTGTTCTCTCTACTCATGAACAATATACTTGCCATTGTTTGTGTAGATAGTTAACTTCCAGTTTTCCTGTTCTCTCTACTCATGAACAATATACTTGCCACGGTTTGTGTAGATAATTAACTTCAAGTTTTCCTGTTCTCTCTACTAAAGAATAAATTATTCAGAGTAGAGGTTAATTCCCAACTGGAATAGGTGAGGATATTTTAAGACTATAAGACATGTATACTTCTTTCTAAAATATTGTTGGTTTAGACATTCACAAAACCTTGAGTACTACTGTATATCAAGTAGGAGTTGTACACGGAGGATGGGTTGGAGGCCTGGCAAAAATCCGGAAGTACGTGAATTATGTCTAATTGTTATATTTAACAGTCCTGTAAATACGATAAACTCTTAAATTATTGTACCATTAAAATTACTTTAAGATGTCAAATTTCCAATGTTTGTTAGGGTATTTATATTTATACATTTTATTTTATGAAATTTAAACCGTTTAATACAAACACATTTATAATAGATTTTTCTTTAGAACACTGTGTTTGAGATAAACATAATACAACAAGTAGAATTTAAAAGATATGAAGATGAGAACTCGTTGCCTTAGAGGCTTGTGTAATGTAAGGATTGTAATATAAGGGAAGTACATAAACATTGCTTGTTATCTAAAATTATCAGCTTCAATATTGTTGAGACAGCAAGATTAGTTATGTTTTAGTTATAATATTTTTCTAAGTAATACATTATGGATTTAATTCATTTAGATAAATAAGTATAACTTATTTACAATTCATTTTCCCGTGTTAGAATCCATATTAATAAATTATCATCTTTCTCTCTTGTCTAGCCTTCTAGCACTTGTCTCTCTATCTAAATCTTCATATCAAACCAGTTAATTGAGGTAAAACTATTATTAATGTAAGTAGGTGATAGTGTGAAATACTATCCACTATTAGAAACATTAGTATTTAATTAAGTAAAGATAGGATAATTCGGAAATCTGTTAAACAATCGTTTTCAACAAGGTTTGTTCTTTCAAATAATTTTTAAAATGTATAATCTAATCGATAATCTAGGGAGTATTTCATCATAGTGTTTGTGCTAAATTAATATGTGTACATGTTGTACAGTATGTTAGTTCGTTTCATTATTTTAAAATTATTCTTTATTTTCTTCAGTAAAAAGTAAATCAACTAGGTTTCATAACGTTTAATTCTTCAGCATAAGTTATTGTAAATTTAATAATTATGCTTAAAATAACTATCATAATTATATATCTGGCATAATTGACGTAGAAGGCAAAGCAATATGAAATGAGACAAGTGCACGTATCCTAGCCACTATATATTAGCACGTAGGACACAATTACTGTTGTGTTTGGCTTTGACAAAATAACACGCCTAATCAATAATTAGTTACACAATAGGTGCATATATTGTGGCTGTATCAACACCATTCATCCCAAAACGACAACATATATGGTGGTACATGTTGCCTTGTATCCATATTAATTTATACAATCCAAAAACTGTGCAATTTCTTATCACGAAATCTACTGAAACACGGAACAGATTTCGATTACATTTGGAGGGATGCTTTTTTATCATAAAGGCCCCATAAAAAAAGGATTTCAATAAATTATATTCCTAAATTATAGAAAATCCCTTCAACGTTTCCTTTTTTTCATTATATTAACATAGGCATTGATTTAGTTCAATATTTTATCCCAAACAGATGATACTAAAATCTTAAAAGCTTGGCTGATTTGCTTTTCGTTGTGAAATGTTTAAGGTCATTTCTACAAGCTCTAACGTGATTGCCTACTGTCCATTCCCCTAAAGTACACTTATAGGGTTTCTAGGCTATACGACTTGTTATTTAGGAGAACGTCAGTAGGCTCAGCTTTTACATTGATGTGTTGGGAAGGGCAAGCAAACAGAGAAGGACCCCATAGCGAAGCAAGGGCTTGTCTGTAATAAAAACAATAAAGTGCAAGTAAATATAAAAACAACGTAGTATTTTTTTAAAATGTCTTATCAAAAAGCAATATTTGATAACAATATATATATATCTACGTACGCGGGTAGACGGAAGAGTAAGCTTGCAATAAAGTGCAAGGTAAAAGATGTCTCATTTACCAGGTGAAGTTATGGCTAGGAAGCTTTTTCTAACACTTAACCTGGGAACTAAGGTGAGTAGGCGGCCTACGTGCAAGGAATGGATCGCGCAGGCGGTCACCCATCCAAGGGACAGCCCTGCTCGATGTTGCTTGACGACGTATCTTATGATAACGTGGGAACTCCCCTGTAAAGGCCACTGTCTATTACGTGGGAAGGCCACTAAAATTACTTATAATTGCCTCCCACGTTTATATTCAATACATACTCCTCTCTCGCTTGCCATCCGATGTGGGTTATTAAATCTGCTGTTTGTTATAGAACCAAGGTTTTTGTTACTTATGTTTTATCCAGCTTTTAACATATTCGGCTTGACCTACCACCACATTATGCCAGATAACCGAGCACTATGATGTCAAGACGGGAAATTCAATAACTAAACAATAACATTATAATAACCCATTATAATACACGAACAGAAGTGTAGATCCACCTACTCACCCATTCACGTACAGAGGGTAGGAGAGTTGCCAGCGTCCAGATATTTGGATGGACGGGAGGGCTACCTTTAACAACTTATGTAGGTAAACGGTAGGTCCATAGAAATTCACGAAGGGCAGGAGGTGGGATACCAACGTCTACGTATTTGAATGGATGAGAGGTGGGCGGCCTTTATCGACGTATGTGTATTAGTGGATACTTATTTAAAAATTAAAATCTCATGTCGTTTCTTTAAGAAGTAGGGTTAAAAATCTAATTTTTTTAAATACAACATTTCCAAAAGTCAGTTTATGAGTAGGAATGGGGAAATTGTGACGAAAATCGTCCACTTTATACATATAAAATTACAAAACTATAGGTTGACAACCTCTTAGTTCTGTAACCTTACGTTTCAATGCTGGTAATGTCTTGTCAAATTAAGTTACCTTATCCATATTACTTAGTAGAAAAGTATCACATCTACTTACACTGTCAAGACGTTTCTTAGTGAACTCCTTCATAACTTGTACTACAGGATAATGAAAAACCTCTATCCCTACATACAAACAAGCAACACAGGGCGCCCCATTCTTCGTACATACTACAACTTAAGGTTCTCTATCAGCCCTAAACACACGAAAACTCATGGCTCCTCTAGGACTATAACCATGTTCCTTTTCCTCTTCTTGCACTGTAGTTAAATCAAGGTTCTCTGTACACACCACACATGGACCCTACCCATCTTACAGAAACAACTCATGTTCCACTCCAACTCATACACCCTTACAACCCTTTCTATAAGTACACCCTTATTTATTGCAGGAGGGGGTTAGAATTATATATTATCCTACCTCGTTCGTTATTCTTTCATTAATATTAATAAGCCAATAGAGTAGGAGAATTTGTATGCACTGGGTAAATTATAATACAAATTTAAATATTGACGGTAAATTATTTCATTGAAATGAGAATGTGTGATAAATATACGAAAAAAGGCATATGAATTACAATCATTTTAATCTGATTATTAACTGCACTGAATTTTAGCACAAGAGTGGAGACAAATAGAAAACTATTTACAACAGTTTAAATAAAACGCTGATTATAAGTAGTAAAACACGAGCTTTCCACCAAAAACACAATTGGCCAGTTTTATTTCAATTGAGTGCGTTTTTGGGAATTACACGTTTCAGCTGGTTACATTGTGGGTTATAATTTAAAACCAGGAGTTTTACACTAGAATTATTTTGTTTGCATTTATACACAGCAGTTCATTTTGAGACTACGTTTATTCATTTGCAAAGCTATTATATGGAATAAATACGCATTAATTAATTATATGATATATCTCTTTGTACTTTATACAAATTTCGAATTTAAATATTTTTAGAAATATTGTTTTAAACATTTTGATAATAATTAATAAGACCCTTATGTAAACATTCATATGAATAACAACTAATTCAGGCAATATAAATTTTAATTACATTAATTTACTACATACCTAACTTCTCGTGATTATTTATTTACATAAACTTACTTTCTCATTTTTTATTTTACGTGTTCTCACAATCTTTAATAGCATAATTATTTTTAAAAACAAAAAGTAGTATTGGCTAATGAATAATTAGTTATTATCAACGAATACAACAACTAAATTTTTGTTATTAAAAACTATCCCCCAAAGGATATTATTTTTTTCATTCCGTTCATAAGTTACAGGGGGAGACTTTTGGGACACCCTGTTTATATGAAGTAACTAACAAAAAATCAAGTTAACTAATTTAGTTCAGCTCAATAACTTGGCTAATATTATTTATTTGTCATTACTATTCACCCCTAATTGGGATAACTCCACGGTTTTTTGTAAAAACATCTCACTTTCAAAAATCCATCAGCTTGTAGAAGTGAAACAACAAGAAGTTTAGGAAGCCAGTCGAGTGTGATGCACGATAAATTGTCTGGAGTAGTTTGGTGGAAACTTCCTGGCATATTGCCTAGTGGTTGCATGATAATGTGGTTTTTGGGGTTATGTCCGTTATATAAAGAACCCCTTCTGTTATCACATATTATATGGTACTCTTTGCTTGTTTATTTATTAAGATATAATGTACTTGAGATTATGCGCATATACAACAGAAATGCGTTATTTATGTACATTATATCATATACACCTCAATTTGTTTTTCATATAATTTGGACAAGTTGATTTGTCAAAAATTAATTAACTATAAGAAATCTCAATAGTTGCTAGGAAAGTGCTTAACTTTAAGAAATTATTTAACTTCAAACACAATATGCATCGGAAATATTTAAATTAGGAACGGGTGCAAATTTTAGCCCTTTCGAAAAAAAGTTTAGCCTGCAACAAAAAATTAAGTAATTGATAGAATAAATGCAGTAATTTTAAATTGATTAAAATCGATGTAAAACCACTGAATTCACTTCCGCATATTAAATTAATACTGTTAACAATACATTTTATAAGGATTACAACTAGTGCAAGAAATTAATTTCACTACCTATAGAAGCCAAAAAGTGCTTTCAAAAAATTCATAAGAACTATTTTTATTTAAAATTTAACATTCTGAAATGTATTAAACTTATAGACAAATTACTAATACGGGGTTTTTAGTTATAAAAGTGTAAAGTTTATAAATAGTGAACATTTGTTAAAATTCCATACTTTGTTTGTTCCCACAATGTTTCAAACTTATAATAAAAACTATAAATACATACTACTTCATAAGCTACAGTTGATTGAGGGGAAATGGTGTGATTATATTTTTCATAGGCCTCTCAGTTTTTTAGTTAAGCAGCCTTCAAACACGGGTACACACTATAATATCTGCGCCGACAGTAGTTACAAGTAATATAATATACTTTCAAAGGTATAAACTTCCATTAATGCTAATTAAGTAAAACCCTGAACAAAGTAAACATTATAACATTTGTTATATATACATTTTTTTTAATATTTAAAAAATCTGTTCTTTTATCAAAACAAAAATATTCTATCATGAATATAAAACAGAATACAACATAACAGTAAAAACAAATTATAGGGAACAAAATCAGGCCGGTACTCGGGAGATTCAGGTAAATTTGTTTGATGATCCTAGAATCCCTTGGGTTTTAAAATGATATTTAGGGGGGAAATTAGTGACCAAAAGACATCTGTTATGTTGTTGAACAAATTGTATACGAAGTTATTTGGAGAGTGAATTTTTATTGTTAAACTAAAAGAAATGATGCAGGGGTTGAGGATGGATAAGTGAGACAATCATATCACATAGACCCGCACGTATATTTGACGTACTAAATCGTGAAATACTGTTTAAGCATCTTTATAATTTTAGTATAAAAGAAACTGTCAGAAAAATTCCTTTAATTGGTCTCTCTTTCCACTTATGGCTGTACTTAATTTCAATTTGATTTGTTTTAAGATTTTTTTTAAGAGTATGTTTAGTTCATGTTCATTTTTGTTGTAATAATGTATTTTTATATAGGTTTATTTCATTAAGGAATACCTTAATTTCATAAAGGAAGTAAAAATTACATTGAGTTGTGAAATTGACTATCTACATTAACATTAGTTAATTTTGAATGTCGAAAAAACCCTCGGCATCTAAAAATATTGACATTCCAAATGTGTATCAAGTGCTAACAATCACATCATTAATAACTTCGTATCCATACAATAGCTTTGCAAATGAATAAACGTAGACTAAAAATTAACCGCTCAGTATAAATGAAAACAAAGTAATTCTAGTGTAAAACTCCTGGTTTTAAATTATAACCCACAATGTAACCATCTGAAACGTGTAATTCCCAAAACTCACTCAATTGAAATAAAACTGACCAATTGTGTTTCAGTAGAAAAATCGTGTTTTACTGCACATAATCAGTGTTTTATTTATAAACTTATGTCTCCATTTTTCTGCTAACATTCATGGGAGTTAATCGTCTGATTAAAATTTATGTAATTTCTATTCCAATTCCTAAAAACATTTTCCAACATAACAGTAATAATTTTTCCATGAAAAGTCACCAAACCCCTATGTAAGCTAAATAAAACAATTTAATCGCAGGTATTGAAGTTCTTATAATAACAAGTAATAAATAACAAATGTAAACATTTTACAAATATTCGTTCAGTTTTCCTTATCTTAACTAACTCATAAAATAAAGCTATGACGTCATGGTACTTCACCTAGTTAGATTATAATAAATGATAAAATATGAGTATATCTTATTAGTTCCCTTCTTCTCAGTAAAGACAAGGAAATGTGAGTATATCTTATTAGTTCCCTTCTTCTCAGTAAAGACAAGGAAATATGTGTATATCTTATTAGTTCCCTTCTTCTCAGTAAAGACAAGGAAATATGAGTATATCTTATTAGTTCCCTTCTTCTCAGTAAAGACAAGGAAATCGTAAGACATTTTTATAGTAAAATATGTCAATATAGTGTTAAAATAACTCAGAAACCTGTGATGTTAATGAGAAAATGACTTCTACTGAGAGTTGAACTTTAATTTCAGAACTCAAACAAGCCTCAGTGACTAGGTAAGAAGTTTTAAGTTTCTAGGATAATTTTGTTGATTTTGAGTCGAATGTGATTACCAAGTGTCGAGTTCTCTCCTTCTTATTGGATTCAAAGATAGTTTAGTGAGGTTTTTATGAAACGTGAACAGCTGTTGTGGTTTATAGCCCTTAAACATGACTACAGCGGAATAAATCATATTAATCTCCATTTCTGATTTACAAAGTTGTACCTTTTTCATAGCTCATGGAATCGTCTTTTTCGTAGATCATAAAATCTATATTAAAAGTATATTATTTATTTATAATAAATAGAATAATTAATACTCTTTAATGATAGAATATTTATTCAATATTATCATTCATTATTCATTTATAAGACACCGATCGTAGATATTAGCGAATATGAGGGGTAAATATGAGTGTAAATGAACGAGTGTAGTCATTGTTAGTATCTGAGTTCGACTTAGCTTAGAAAGGACTATTTATCAATAGCCCAATAGCGAGGGCAACTATGGGACCTACAGCTTTACGTGGAATCAGAACCACGTAGTATTGATCTGATTTTCAGCTAATTGACAAACCTGCCACTCAGTTCTCTTCTCTACACAACATCCGAACCTTGACTACCATCAGACTTCTCTAGTAGTGTCCACGTCGATGGTAACCACTGAATGGACGCCGTGTTGATATTAAGATGACCGAGCATGGAACCTATCGCCTACAATCTCCCAAGCACTTTGTCCCCAAGTAACTGGGTTACAGCACTGCGCCACCAGTGCCGACATTTAATGAACACAGTTTAATGATCCTAACAACAGTTCTACCAAACCAACAACCATGGCAGTTCTACCAACCAAGTCAATCGTTATTATTGATGTGTTACCAATGGGAAGCGGTATGTTCGCAAATCTATTTAGAACATCTTGTTTACTTATGCCCATATCTTATTTTACTAATACAGAGTTAGTTTATAACAAATTATTAAATAATATATATTTAGTTTGTTATTGCATTAATTGTATAGTTATTTGGAGCATATACAACTATATTTATATTAATAAATTAAAAATGTATTCCGTGATCAAAACTCTCCACGTGATTATAAAAAAAACTACATTATATTGTGTCGAACACGTTTTTCAGAACTTTTAGAAGATATTTGGTGGTAACGATAGTTAAAGAAGTTTCATTACATTCTATATGATGATCAGAAAATGTAATAGTTTAATGAAAGTATGAAATCTTATTATTTAAAATTTTATTGATTGCTTATTAAGTTTTGCACTTTCATTATTGATAATAACTACAGATATGAAATATGATAAGGCTAAATAAAATGATAGGTGTGTCCATTATTCATTTTTGTTCAAAATTGTTTCAACACAGAAGAGTCAAAATTAAAAAATATATATAGAAATTGTATTTTTGTTCGTATTGATTGTTCTCTTAATGTCACTACGAATAATTATTACGATTAATGATTGTACCTCTATAGGATGTGAAAAACTATTTGCGGGGAATTTAATTTAAGCTTTGTTGTTAAAAGTTAGAGGGGGGCTTATATTACCAGGTGAAGATAGAGCTAAGAAATCATATTTAACACTAGAAGGGACCAACAGTAACACAGTACTCCCTATCTCGCCTATGTTAAATTTACAGTTTTTAGGAACACATACCTTTCTTAAATACTATCACATCATCCTGAAATTTTGACCCTAATTAGTTGACACTATTATAAATAATATTATGAACTAGAATTTATTTATATCTACAAGTAGTCATTTGACAGCAAAGTAAAATTGTTAACATTTAAAATCTTCCTTGGATGTTATACAGCCAAGTTTTTGTAATCTGATTTGTTGGTTCAGGAACAAACAATGAATCAGAATATACTATTAAAGTAATAAACAATATGTTGATATATTTAATTAAGTACATCAATACTTAACCAGTGAACAACTTTTATTGCTATTCCGGTTTTAATATTTTCCTTTTTTCATATTTTATCAGACAAATATAGATTCTAATAAATAATAGTAAATACAATACGGCAACGAAGTCATACAATTATCTGCTGTGTATGTGTAACAAGTGAACATGTGTTTAGAACGTTCCAAACATAATAAAAGCAATATCATTTCCTTCTTAACAACAGCTGATCCACAGATCAACGGAGATGGAACACTTCAACAGAGCCAAATCCCTGTATAACGATTCAAGATATGGACTTCTACCAGAATGTGTGATGGTTTAAAGTGATTTGGCAATATTTATTTCATTCTTTTATAACTATACATTTTTCTCTAGTAAAACTGTTTCTGCATAAAATATGATTTCTATTGTTAAAAAAACCACACTTTTGATATATTTAAAATTACATAATACACTCCAATAACTTTTATTTTATATAAAGTGTACATTAAAAACATTATAGTACTCTAAATATGTTTTCAGTAATTTATTTCATTATATTCATTAATAATTTCATGAGGAGTACTATGGAAGGAGTTGTAAAAGACGTATAAAATATATGTCCTGACTTATGATTTATCACTAACACCCAAATAAAATCAAACATATTTATGTACCAATTTGGCACATACGATTATTTTAGAACTTTGAAGCTTATCAAAAAGTATTTTTTCATATGACCTCTGCTCATTCCCATACATCTTAACGTTCTACATTTCTATCAGAAATAGGCTCAGCTAAATATTGTAATTTTAGTCAAAAGTTTAACAGTCATGAATTTTTAAAAACAGAAAATTGTATAGGCTATATAACATTATTTTACAAACTTTATATCAGCTACTTATCAAATACAACCTTTTTTATTGAAAAATACCTTATGCAAAGTAGTGTTTTGTTATATGTTTTAATTTAGTTAAAGTTTTAAAAATGCATAGTTTAAACAGTGGCTAAAAAGTTCTACTTGAAACTATATTCCATTTAATTAATCCCCCACTTGACTTGAGTGCGCCTAGTGGTGCTTGAGTGAAGCTCTGAAGCGTGGTGTTGCCAAGAGCACATTGGGCCTGGAAATCTATAACAATATATAAACAATAAAAAAAATTAAAATACAAAAGAAAGAATGTGGAAATCTGCGATTGTAAAATATTTACTTGCACACTGTTTTTCACATACAAACAAGTATGTTTTCACAAAGGTGCAGATGAGGAACTGAAATGTGACAACAATTATTGTTGCTATAGTTAATATCGTCACGTCTTTGGTCATAGCATTTTGAACCACTTCGAAGTTCTAGCACTTACTGTAGGAGAGCTCTGAAGTTGGGGCGGGAGATTCAAAAATTAGACGCTCTTTAGACAAAACATAATCTAACCGTTGTGCTAGGCACATGGACCTCATGTCATATTGATAAAACAGTGTGATTGTACTACCACATGTATCACTCTTTGGTATCACTGTAATTAAATTCAATTGTTTATAACAAGCCTAACTAATTACTACGTAATTAATTACAAACACTTTGAAGAAACTCCTCAGTTTACTGGGCCCTTTACAGTAAGTAAGTAATGTAGAAGTAAATGTAAAAATATATTCTGTGTATTTAAATACCACACAGAATTAATATTTTGAGGAATAGTTGGCTTAATATTCGAGTAAAAATAAAATTCAAGTTGTCTTATCAGAAGTAGCATAAATGTCAGAAGCGTTTTAAACAGTAATCCTCACTGTCAGCATGGATCAGCATAGTTTACATGCACACGCCTACTTACAAAATCTGCCCCAGTAACTAGGATGAAGTTGAAAATATTGGGATAATTTTCCTTGGGTTCCTAAAAATGTATCTTATCAACTAATTGATTGTGTTTCGTAATTACTATTATAAGCTAGATCAAGAGCTACACCCTCCACAGAAAGTCTTCTGCTCCAAAAATATCAACCTCTACTTACAAAAATGAATACGAAAAGGATAATAATTTAGAAATAGTTATCAAAAATAGCTGTCGAGCATGCCTGTACATCCCATTAAAAGATATTCATGTAATTAATGTACAGTGCAGTATATTTAAAAAAAAATTTTTTTAAGTAAGCCAATATTGAATTTCAAGCACATATGAAACAATAGGCTTTGTGAAATATTAAAAATATACCTGGGTATTATGACAATGCTAGAATTAACAAACAGATTGTTTCGAGTGGTGTTGTGGTTTAGCACGGCTAGCCAGTTTTGTCACTAACGAGTGGTATTTCGACATACAAATGTTTTACATGGTTAAATTGTATATTTTAAGCCAAAACTGTTTTATATTAAGTGATAATTATTTAATTTGTTTATTTAGGGAGCTGTTTATTTGGAATGAATATTTTTCCTCAAAATTTTATTTGCTTATTTTAAACAATAGTTTCAAAATTAACATTGACATTAAAAACTTTACTTTTTCAAATTCAGTCAATGTTTTGCTTCATCTCAAAATATTTTATTGCTTCATCTAATCTTAATAAATGGCCATATTCATACACTGAGAGGAAGGTTCAAGTGAAAGAAACCCATGTTTATTTATTTGTAATTAATAAATTTAAATTTTAAGCGTAGTTTAAAGTCTCTATTTATACCTATATATGACCTGGATATAATTTTCAAATTTGTTACCCTCATAGAATCATAAACAAGATTTTACTGTGGAACATTTTTATATTTATCTTGACATGTCCTAACATATGATGGCACTAGTGGTGCAGTGCTGTAACCCAGCTAGCTACTTGGGGACAAACTGTTGTGTCGATTAACAGCCCTCTTAATACCGACATTGCGTCCGGGAATAATAAGAGCTTGTAAATAGTACGTGACTGAAACTTGCTGTCAAAATGTTGAAGATAGTCCCCCACTGTCTCTATTTTTTCTTCTTTTTATTTATTTCTTTTCTTATTTAGAGTTAATAAATCATTTCTATTTATAGATTGATAATAAGGTTAAAACAACCCCTTGTATAGTAATTTCCTACTAAAGCCTAAAAATGTTATTATTTTTTTAAAATACTAAATAAATGTATTTACAATATCGTATTGGTTTTAATACAATAATCATTACTGGAAATGAAATTGTTCTACAAACATAAGAAATACTTATTCCCTTATTAATATAAGGAGCAGTGTTAATGCATAAACATTTCTTTTATCCTTCAAATAAATATTGCTTGATCACTTTAAACTATAGAAGATGTGACAAGAGGTTCATATATTGAATCGTTATAAAGTGATCAGGCTCTGTTGAAGTTTTCTATCTCCATTGATCTGTAGATCAACTGTTCTAAAGAATAAAATTATGTTGCTTTTATTATGTCTAGAACGATCTGAAGTAAAAACACTTGTACACTTGTTACATATACACAGTATGTACTTATATCTCTTTTGTGATATTTAATTTAATATTAATTAATGTTACGGATCTAAAGAATAATAAGTTGAGGATCTAAAGAAACATCGGGAAAAGTGGAAACATGTTTAACCGTGAAAGTTATTTGTTGGTGTATAATGAAGCTGTTAAGTATCTCTAATCACGAATAAAATAGGATAATTTATTAATGTATCAGTTACATCCGACGTCCCTTTCAGGTATTTTAGAGGGTTAAGATGCTCTCCTAAATGTTGATATGTAGTGTAAAGAGGATCAGCCCATAATGAATTGTTTTATATTGGCTGTATGAAACATCCTTTCTTATTTTTTATTTCATACAAATCTAGTGTTCCCCATCACGATTTTCCTATAAATATCTATATTTATATGAAATCTCTATTTATACGAAAGAGGCTATGGTAATTTCTAAATTAATCTTGTCAGCCTTACCTAAAATATTAAATTACAATCATTGTGGTCAGTGGAGGGTGGTTCAATGGCTAGATTGTGGAACTACTAAGTACTAGATACAAAGTACTGTTATGATATTGACAAGTTCGTACTTGACAAATAGAGTCTCCGTATATTGATCTAGGAACATTCGAACTCACAAGTAAAAACTATAAAAGTTAGTTAATCATTTAAAATGCTAGTGAAATAATAATATTTTATTCAATCAAGCAAATTTTACACTTCACTAATCTAAACTCGTACTTTTAATCTTTCTAAGATACACTTTGTATAAAAATTCTTCATTATTCGTTACTTATTTCTAGTCGTAACTGTAGACTACGTCTTGGGCCACACGATAGACTCTATCCAAGGCAGGAAATAGGCGACTCTGACGTAAGTCCCAGGAGTGTTGGTCTCTCCGCAGAAGCGAGGCCCAAAGGATGTCACTCCCACTTGGGTGGCTAGACACCCGGTGTCATTCAAGGTCAAAGGACCCCCAGAGTCCCCCTGAAACAAAAGTTTGAATATTTATTTAATCAACCCTCTAAAAGGGACTAAACTTTATAGATATAAAGACTGGAGTGATAAATTGAAAATTCAAGACGTGTATATAACGACCCACCTCTGTGGTGAAATAGGCATAATCGTTCCTTTAATATGTTTCGATCAAATAAATTTTGTAATATTTATTTTGTAAGAAGTTAAGTAAAAAATTGTTTATATCAAGTTAAGATGGTGCAATCGTTGAGTTAATTATTTCCTAATTATAAAATCAAAATTAGTTGATATACCTTCCCTTAAGACAGGAAAACTAAATATTTGTTTACCACTATATTATAACTTGTGTCGTTTTGAAGTGGCCACAAATTCTAATGAAGTGGTTAAAAAAATGTTAAAGTATTTTTCGTGCCTCAAGGGAATATATATTAAGTAATTGTAATTTTAAAATTGTGAAATTAAACCACAGTAAAGTGTAGCCCGTTTTATCTAGTAATAAATAAATAAATGGTTGAAAATAACCCCCTATAGTACGAAACAACTACATGTATGTATTGAGGTGCAATACTTGTGATCTCTTCTGATATTAATCAGCTGTTTTTATTTTGTTTCTAAGTCAAAAAATTACGTTGCTTTAAAGAAATGTCATACTAAAGTTTCATTAAATTATCAGTACAATACAGTTTTTGCTGTGGCCAGATTCTGATTGTGGACTGGTTTTAATTTAGTATATTCTTTATGTTGACTTTCATCTTATTTTAGCCATAGTGATGGATAAACTAGTATTAGTTTTATTTATGAATAGAGTAGACTAGTATTACAATTAACAGAAAGTTTATTATTATTTTCAGTGATTCATTGTATGTCTTTATGCAAAGATTTTATTTAATACTCAGTGTTTACAAAACTACTCATCAGTCGTGCTGAGTCACGTTCACCTCCTTCCTTACGTCCCCACTATTAGGAATTGCAATGATATATTGATAAATCGATCAATATGTTTCGATATATCGATATATTAGTATCGATATTTTATTTAATACTCAGTGTTTACAAAACTACTCATCAGTCGTGCTGAGTCACGTTCGCCTCCTTCCTTACGTCTCCACTATTAGGAATTGCAAAGATATATTGATAAATCGATCAATATATTTCGATATATCGATATATTAGTATCGATATTTTATTTCGATAATGTCGGCCATATCGATAGTTTGGTCCAATATATATCATATCACTAAAAATGTACGTTATTATCTCTCCTCAAATCATCACGATTCGTAAAACACATTTAAATTGCCTCTTATGTGTACAAAACACGCATTGCAATAACCAAGTAACTTTAGTTTGTTTACGTGAGTTTAACACGCTAAAATGTAGTTTATTATAGACCAGTTGGTGGAACGAATAAATAAAGTTTTGTATGCGTTGGCAACGCTGACTCTAAGATGCCTAGCCCGCCGAGGCAGTTGCCTTACAAATCATGTGACGTTTATGGTCATTCACTCACTGTCACAGTTAATTAATTGTTTTAACTATTAGTGTCTTTAAGAAGCCTAATGGCGTTTTTAAATGTAAAAAACAAAAAGAACAATGTTATTACATTAATATTTTATAATTAACGTGATAAAGGTATAATTATTCTTATTTTCAATTTTTTCATTCAACACCACAGACAACAACTTATTTCATGTAGATAAATTTATTTAATGTTTCCTTTCAATAGACTATTCTAAATAGTGACAGCAAAACATGAGTTACCCGATATATCGATAGTTTTCTTTCGATATTACCGTTGAATCGATATTTGGTTTGCTATATATCTATAATTCGGTTTATCGAAATGTTGAAAATATTTGCCATTCCTATATATTCTATCATAATACTTTCTCCATCTTGCGCAGGTCACGTCTCTTGTTTCACATGCTGCACCATTCCAGATGGCCTCCAAACTTAGGTTTCAAAATATATGATTTTTAAAAAATCAATAAATACGTGTTTCGTAACAATAAGAGGATTATAGAAGGGTTTCAGTAACAGAATTGGAACATACTTACACTAGTAGTGAAGTTGAGAGTTGATATTGGTCACTTAATATGTTCAAATTATTAAATTTACAATAAAACCAATATATTTCATTTTCAACTAGGCCTTGTTGAAAATTAAATATATTGGTTTTATTGTAAATTTAATAATTTGAAAATATACTTACACTAGTCTAACAAATAATAGGGGGTGGGGGCAGTGTATAGAAAATTAGATAAAGCTAAAATACAAAAAGTATATCCATCCAAAATGTATTTTTAGAGGAATGCCTTGTCTTGATAAAGGTAGGGGAATTATACACACTGAGATCAGAAAAACTATTCTGAAAAATAAACTTATTTCAGAACAACAAGGCTCCATGACTGGTAAAAATAATCCTGTATATTGAATTGAGACGTGCACTAACTTGAATAACGCTAGCGTATTTTTACAAATCATTTACATAAACCAAAAAAACAACACAGGATCAATAGAGGAATGCCTGAGGAACTCCTTGGTTCGTAGCAAGTCTAGGTGACACACTGACCTCTGCCACTGAGATAAGAACTCAGCCACATATAATGGTTACACTAGATAATATAACAAAAAAATAATAAGATGAAAAGTTTGGTGGTTATTTTCTTCTTGGGTAAAATCCATTAAAATTGGTAGAGTTGAAAAAACTTTATAGTAAGTAGATACTTTTTTTTTTTTTTTTTTCTTTTGCTCCAAGTAGACTTTAAATCTTCACCTGACAAGTGTCCTTGCCTGGTTCCCCAGCACACATCATGGTGCGACCGTCAATTCCCTGAGGTAGATACTTCGGCAACGTCCCCACAGCCATCCTGCACTCCTCTGTAGGAATGAATTTCAGACTTACCTCTTGCAATTGTGGGATTCTTGGACCATCTAGATAAAGTAAAATGTAGCTTTCAAAGGCCAGCCTATAAAATGTTAAATTACCGTATATCTTCAATCTAACAAATATATTTCAATATTTTACAAAATACATGTTCTTTTAGAAAATAACACCTACTTGAATGAGCTAATTTTAACTTGCAAATGAATCTAAGGTTCTAAAACAGGACCATTTCCTAATACTCAGAAGTTATAAGAGGACAACTTACAAACTATTGCTGACGTATAGAGCATGGAGAGCAAACAAAAGGGTTTGACGCATAGTATAAATATATTTACCGGTCGCTAGCCATGCATCCTACTCATAGGTGATTCCTGGAAGGATATTTTAGTGCATCTACTTTCTAAATAATTTTTTTTTTAAGTAGTGTGTTTTAAACAAACCTAAAGAAGATCGATTAAAAAATAGAATGCAAAGAGGGCGTGCTTAAACAACATTTATACTAACCAACCCCAAAATAAGATCTAGTTGACTCTTCATCAAACCTAGCTGACTCTTCATCAAATAGGTTTTTCGTTTATGATTGTTCAATTAAGATAATCAGTCAGTTATTACTCACCATCACTACACAAACATTCGCTGTCAAAATACTTGCAGTTCAATCATGCATTGCGTATCAGAGGGTCCGTAATCCTTGTTCAGTGAAATTTGAGTATTGTACATTGTATAATATCTAAACTGAATTATTAAATGGAACTCAACCTGAAACGTTGCAGCTTACGGCAATATTAGTTCTTAGTTAAAGGCTAAGTTATCAAGAGGAAACCCTATTGACTACTTAGCTAAGAAGATTGCCCACTTTTATAGGTGGCGTGAAGCCGGTTTTTCGTTGAAATTAGTTATGTTGGGTGTTTCACAGGTAGTTCCAGCAGTCTTCCTCACTGTATATCTCTTCATCCCTCTCTATGTATATCTCCAGAAAACTGAAGTGACCAATAGCTGAGCTAAAATACGGGAAATAGTCATTCGAGCGCTTAGTTGAAACGAATCACCGTAGTTCGCAGCACATAGGTGCGTCTAACAAATGCCTTGGCTTGGGTGGTCTATTTTTTTCTATAGCCAACAGTAAGACTATTTCTACTAATGTCTTACTTACAAGATTCATTTTTGCCCCATCCTGTTGCGATGCCACTACCCTCCAAGTCCCCCACTGTTCGGTGGAGACACGCAGGGCCCACGTACTTGTCGAACACCACCCTCCGGTCCAACCTGAAGAGTACTATGTCATTGTAGTACGCTGGCGCTGAGTATGCATTATGCACTAGTCGCTCTTTGATCTCGAATTGCTGAGGTCTTGCATCGTCACTTGACGAGCCAATGTCCAGGTCTCCTAGACGTACCCACTTCGCTGGGCCACTGGCAAAACACAAGTCATGGGGTAAACCCTGAATTACAATGGATTTTCACCTTAGAAACTATTACGCTAACACTTGTAACAGTGTTTACAATATGATCAATATTAAAATAGAAAGGAAACACGTGTCAAGAACATTTAGTTCATTATATAAACAGAATGTAATGTGACGCCCTCTCGCCTCTACACCACCTGGCACTTTACTGGTAATAAACATATTCAATTAACAATATTAAGTTAGTAAATATACCACGTTATTTAATATATGAAGTGAAATTAAGCCAAATATAATCTATACTTAAAGAAAAATAGTATATATTATTATGAAGACACTCACTGGCCCTGCACCGACCCTTTCACTGGCCAACAACACGTGATCTAAGCCAAGACATTAAGCCACTTCAGTTTACAGTAAAAATTATACTGTTTAAAGAATTAAACAAACCACCCTAAATCTCTTTCCGAAGAATTACCACATATTCTAGCATCGAAACTTGATCTACCTTTCCAAGGATTGTGAATTGGAAAGAGTTTAAGTAAATTCATTTAAGTTATGATACTTGCAGAAAAAACATTGAAAACATTGGTGAATTATTTAAAACAATTTTTGCCTCAATGCCAGTTTTCAGGTGTCTAGGAGGACTTCACAAAAGAATTATGCTGAATAACATTCAGTTAATCTGGAGATTCTGTGAATATCAATAGTAATCAATCAGGTGTTGATGGATTCCTTGCCCAAGATTTCTTCGGAATCAGTTGATCAGCGATGAGACTATGTTAATCCCCCATGGACTGTATTCAAGAAAAGACTCCTTTATGGTCAGTAAAGAAAATGCTTTGTTCATTACTGAAAGAACTTCTAACATCGTTTAGGACTTCGCTACATCATACTTTGCTGTTTACTGTACTAAAATCCACGGATAACAGCTGCAATTCTTCTCGCGTATCAGTAGTGAAATGTGATTTCGAATAAAATCAACAAACCATTCATTTAATGTGTCCATTTCAGGGTATACTTCAGCAATCTACATAATCGTAACTACTGATCTATTGTAGGAAACTTCGAGCTCGAGTGTTTAGGGATGGACCTTTCTACAATATAAAAATATCTTGAACTTCAAACTAAGTCCGATTAAATTGTTTCATGCCTGACTGGTATCAGCTCTTGCAATGTTTCTGTCACATAAACTAGACTATCGTCTTGCCTAGTTTCAGCCTCTTTTACTTCTATTTTATTGTTTATATAACTGTCTGAAAGTATGACATCATTTGCACTATGGGCATCGTTCTGTTTGCTGTCATTAATGACTTGAACTATTTTAAAAAGTTTGATCTGAAACTTTTTCTAAGGCTGAATTGGTCAAGATAAATTTGCCTGGTGGCAAGAAGCTTTTGTTTTCTGGAAAATAGTTTGCTTCCTCATTTCATCCCATCACCTACCTTGAACCATTTTAGTTGAAGTGCACTAAATATTAAATATAAAGCAGAGCTGAGAAGGATCTGAATATTAGGTATTTGGCTAAGAAGCTATATTTAAATAATCAAATTATAGCACTATATTTATTTTGTGTAATCATCATTTTATATTATTTATAATTATCATCATTCCATACTATCTGCCATATCTGCAATCAGCAAATATACCCACCAAATAGTGAAAATGTCGAGTGAAGGCACATTCTTTATTTCCATGCATACCCTTGTGATTTTTAATAGAAAAATGTGTTTATAATTACCCAACCCATAAGGCATTTAAATATAGGATGCAATTATGATACAAAATTAATTAACTCACTATCCAGTCTCTGAACAGTGTGCTGCACTCAGTACAAAACTCTCACTGATCAAAGAGCCACCACATTGCCATGATATAGCAGTCTCTTCGCCGTAACCAATCAGTGCCTAAAACACAACGTTCATAAACACACTTGTCATAATGTGATGCACTCTCATTTATAAACGAGCCACGACAGTGCCATGAGATAGCAATCTCTGCAGTTTAACCATGCATTTTCTTTAACGATGTTCTAAATGTTATTAAAAGTTCTAGGTTAGCTTTTCTTGTATAAGTAATTAATAAAAACATTACAGTTAGTGTGAAGTAAATTGATATCTGTTACTTACCTTTTTCTAACTATAAAATGGTTATTCGATAAAATGCTTATTTATGAAGTGTAATCATTAACGTTTATTGACGCAAATCTTAGAATTGCATCATATTAATAACGTTTAGAAATAATGAGACAAAATAGCGTACTATAATTAATTGTCAATAAAAATAGTAAACTATATATAGCCTGCTTAGAAAGTTATCTAATGAATGCACCTGAGCGAGAGGGATGGAGCGAGTGATGGATGTGGAGAAAGAACTCCTTTTCCCCCACTGTGTATTTTTCATTTAATGTTGTCATGGCAACTGTGAAGACAGTAGGCCATGGGCTGGCAGTTCTGAACCAAGCCCCGCCCACTACGTCATTAGAAACAGTGACCTTAGGTTGGTTTGATTAACACTAACGAATGAAGCTTAAAACATTTAAACTATTATTTAGTATTCAAATAACGATTAAAATAACAATAACATAATAAATAAAAATGTAAAAAATAAATAGCAAACAAACTAACTTGTATAGTTCATTAGAATTTTTAACTAATGATTTAGCTTTACCTGATGTTTAATCACCATTAAAACAAGAATTCAATTGTTTTCAAACGTGGCTACCATTTTACGATTTTATGGCAAAAGTTTAACTTCATGTAGAACTGCAATATTTTTCTCGAATTTTTTCGGTTGAAAACAATATTTTAAGACTTAATCTTAAACATGTTTAAACTGTTTCGTTTAAAAGCTTTGGCAGACCAAAAACATTTCTGGTAATGTTAAGCAGATTAGCAAAATTCAATTAAATTACAGTCAATCCTAAGATTTTGCATGCCACAGTTCCTAAACGAATGAGTTTCAAAATAATATTAGTAAGAATAAAAATGTCCTAATATTGTGAGATTTATTTTAAAATAGATGAAATATTAGGGGTTTTAATCGAACATATTTTAAATAGTTCCACAAATTTAGAGTTTTAACGAATGCATTCTCATCTCTTACGGCGTCGTCAGATTATGTTACAATTTGTGCAAAAGTGTTCTAACCTGATGATGCCAGAACAGTCGAAAATGCATGCTTTAGAACTCTAAAATTGTTCAATTATTAAACATGTTTGATTGTAAAGCTTCACAATGTCATCGAGTACCGAATGAAGTTGTCGAGTACTGATTTCAACCATATTGAAAAAAGTCAGCCAATTTTAAGAAATCTGATTTCATGTGTTTAATAATCACCAAACATTAGGGAACGTCCCCATTAAAATGTGTCTGTAATCAAGTTATTTGTCATTTATCAATGGTGTCCCCTTCAATATATTAATGTAGTTGTTTGTCATTTATCAATGGTGTCACCTTCAATATATTATATTAGTTGTTTGTGATTTATCAATGGTGTCACCTTCAATATATTATTGTAGTTGTTTGTCATTTATCAATGGTGTCACCTTCAATATATTATTGTAGTTGTTTGTCATTTATCAATGGTGTCATCTTCAATATATTATTGTAGTTGTTTGTCATTTATCAATGGTGTCACCTTCAATATATTATTGTAGTTGTTTGTCATTTATCAATGGTGTCACCTTCAATATATTATTGTAGTTGTTTGTCATTTATCAATGGTGTCACCTTCAATATATTATTGTAGTTATTTGTCATTTATCAATGGTGTCACCTTCAATATATTATTGTAGTTGTTTGTCATTTATCAATGGTGTCACCTTCAATATATTATATTAGTTGTTTGTGATTTATCAATGGTGTCACCTTCAATATATTATTGTAGTTGTTTGTCATTTATCAGTGGTGTCCCCTTCAATATATTATTGTAGTTGTTTGTCATTTATCAATGGTGTCCCCTTCAATATATTCAGTAGTTGTTTGTAATTTATTAGTGGTGTCCCCTTCAATATATTACAGTAGTTGTTTGTGATTTATCAATGGTGTCCCCTTCAATATATTATAGTAGTTGTTTGTGATTTATCAATGGTGACCCCTTCAATATATTACAGTAGTTGTTTGTCATTTATCAATGGTGTCACCTTCAATATATTATAGTAGTTGTTTGTCATTTATCGATGGTGATCCCTTCAATATACTATAGTAGTTGTTTGTGATTTATCAATGGTGACCGTTTCAATATATTATAATAGTTGTTTGTGATTTATCGATGGTGACCCCTTCAATATATTATATTAGTTGTTTGTGATTTATCGATGGTGACCCCTTCAATATATTCAGTAGTTGTTTGTGATTTATCGATGGTGACCCCTTCAATATATTATAATAGTTGTTTGTGATTTATCGATGGTGACCCCTTCAATATATTATAGTAGTTATTTGTGATTTATCAATGGTGACCCCTTCAATATATTATAGTAGTTGTTTGTGATTTATCAATGGTGACCCCTTCAATATATTCAGTAGTTGTTTGTGATTTATCAATGGTGACCCCTTCAATATATTACAGTAGTTGTTTGTGATTTATCAATGGTGTCCCCTTCAATATATTACAGTAGTTGATTGTGATTTATCAATGGTGTCACCTTCAATATATTACAGTAGTTGTTTGTGATTTATCAATGGTGACCCCTTCAATATATTCAGTAGTTGTTTGTCATTTATCAATGGTGACCCTTTCAATATATTATAGTAGTTGTTTGTGATTTATCAATGGTGACCCCTTCAATATATTCAGTAGTTGTTTGTGATTTATCAATGGTGTCCCCTTCAATATATTACAGTAGTTGTTTGTGATTTATCAATGGTGTTACCTTCAATATATTACAGTAGTTGTTGTGATTTATCAATGGTGAGCCCTTCAATATATTACAATAGTTTTTTCGGTATAAGTTGTAAAACAATCCGATCTGTTAGATAAAATCAAGTAAGTCCCATATTTGTCAGTCTAATGGTAAAATATTATCTATATTGATGGTGTAGGTCTCATATTTGTCAGTCTAACGGTAAAATATTATCTATTTTGATGCTGTATACATTTTTTACATATGCTAACATTTTCATATATGAATAAAAACGACAGAATACCTAAACAAGTCTTATAATGTCTTAGATAAGCTATGTGTGGCCTACCATATACGGGTGTGAAGCAGGCTTTGCTGACGTACCTCCGTACACGGCAAAGTGGAAAGTTTGTCTTGCACTCCTTCTTGTCGTGGCTACCTAGAGTAAAATTGAATTTAATTATAATTTTAGTTCAGAGAAAAACAACGATATATGGCCTAAAGAATTATATATTGTTTACTATATTTTTATGTTGATAGGGAATCAGCAATTACGAACTCGCAGTTAAAATTGCATTTTTTATGGCTATGTAGAGTATATTATAATATTACATTACTTTTTACTACATTCTTCTTAAGGGTATTTAGTTGATAAAGAATCAACAGACAAATGTTTGGCTTCTCGCGAGTATAGTTTGTCCTGCTTTCATACTTTCATCCTTTTTAGATGTAAGGTTTAATACAAAAATTACAGTATATTAAATATCGATAGGCATATTAAACTATAAACAAACAAAAATAATAATAAGTATTTTACTTTCCATAAAAAACTAATTTATTGCTGTAGTTAAAGTGTGTTAGATAAAATTGTATATTCACTCATACATTCTCATAGCTACATCCTCTCCTGTCTCATTTATTCAAATGTCCTCTATAGCTTTTCTCCAGATCATTTTGTTACATGGTCACCAAATGAGAGTTTTAAAAGATCTCTTGAACCAAAATTTCAGTTTAGTTGGTTTTAAGGTTATAACCTGCAGTACAGGTTATGATCGTACTTATTTAGTAACATCTACACCGTAAACATATATGTATATGTCTACGGGAATATTAACTGAAATAGTTCAGTAATGTTTGGGTAGAATATAATGACCACATTCCGGCCAAATTCCTCGTAAATGACAGAGTGCAGCAGTTTTCACTTTTCAACCACAGATTGTTTTACTTTGTTCAGTGGACTGATAGTGAAAGATAATTATTATGTCTGCTTAGATTGTATATTTGATATAACTGTATATACTTTGTTCATTGTATCTATATTTTATATAAATATCCATACTGTTTTTCATTAACATTTTTTTATTAGTCATAGGCTTAATCAACATATCGCTTACCTTGGTTGCCAGAGTTTGTTAGTAGTAGCTGACTGACAGGTGAATTGGCTTTAAGATACTCTTTAACGAGAATTTAACTTCGTTTTAGAAAGGATTGAGGATACAAGCTGAATCTAAAGCAGTGATATATAGTTTTATAGTTTTTTGTTCTAAGGAAGCAGGATATATTACGTAAAAAAGATTAATATGGTAGGAACTTTGTTGTTATTAGAAGGAATATCTTAGAAAAAAAGCGATTCCACAAAACAAAATATGTAAAAACGTAGGCAAATTATTTAACTTGCATTTGCCCTAGTAAAAGTATTAAAATAAACACAAATTGATTCTATGTGTTTCATTTAGAAGGTTTGAAAAAAAACGTTCTTTTAGAAGATTATGTAACGACTTTATAACAAGGTAAAGTGAGGACTTAAAAGACCTCTCTGCTACTGATCTTAAGTCATACATTACTCACTGATAGAACTGATTGGGAAACTAACATGGTTCAGTTAAAGCCGATTTATTGGTTATGGATATTCGTATCCTGTTATAAATCAATTGAGGTTGTTACATGCCCAATTGTTACCATATAGATAATTTCATCGATGGTAAGTGTATAGCTGGCAGATCATGAGGAAAGATTTTTTATAAAATGTTGCTGTATTTTTTTGCTAAATTATTTTTATAGCACTGAACATTACATTCAGCTAAGTTTCAACTAATTCTTTCGAGTCAGTTGCAGGTCAAATTCAACATGTTGGATTAAATACAAAGTTTAACACAAAACTGTTGGTACTAATAGACAATTCTCTGTACTAGAGTTGTGTCCGGATTAGTTTAGGAAGGGGTTTTGGGGGGAGGGGGAAGGTTGATTGATGTGGATGACTCTAATGTCACCATCAATAACTATGCTGATCCTATCACTAAGGAAATTATAGTAACCTCGAGAGATTTAAACGGAATAATAATACGAGTAGACAATATCAGTTAATAAACTAGACGTAAAAATTCATAACATGGATTGATTTCATTTCTACTGTACACTTCACAGGAATACATAGTGTGGTAGTGCCCCTAATTATGACAAAAATATATGACACTGATGACACTGGGCTACAATATGACACTGGGATACAATGTGACACTGGGCTACAATATGACACTGGGCTACAATATGACACTGGGCTACAATATGACACTGGGTTACAATATGACACTGGGCTACAATATGACACTGGGCTACAATATGACACTGGGCTTCAATATGACACTGGGCTACAATATGCGATGTATAGACATCATATGTATTGAAAGAAAATGTTGTTAAAATATGCTGATGAGATAGCTAGGAGCTTTTAAACTGCACAACATGTCAACGTGTCCATTGTGAAAATAATGCATGTGAGTGTATGATAGACATACAACATGAACTTATAAAACATTTGGTGGTCATTTAAAAATATGATTGGCTCGTCAACAAAACTAACAGAATGGCTTTTTACTATGAAAATCGGACCTTAGTAATAATAATTATGAGAAACAATATATCAATTTCAAGTGAATAAGGAAAGGCAGCGAATAAAAATTCAACATTTCAAATTATTATTCTAAGCAAGAAAAGACACCAATAACAGTGATTGTCCGTGGAATCACATATTACACATATGCAATAGGGCTAACTCATAAAGGGATTCATATTCCGAATATTCACACATGTCATTGCAAATATATCTTCATAGAATATTGATTACTAACGCATATGATTAGTAGCCTGTATAAAAGTTTTTACTAACGCTTGTGATGAGTAGCCTGTGTAAAGTTGTTACTAACGTTTGTTTTGAGTGGGCTGTACACGTTGTTAGTAACGCTTGTGGTGAGTAGCCTGTATACGTTGTTAGTAACGCTTGTGGTGAGTAGCCTGTATACAAGTTATTACTAATGCTTTTGATGAGTATCCTTTATACAAGTTGTTATTACGCTTGTAATGAGTAGCCTTTATACACGTTGTTACTAACGCTTGTGATGAGTAGCCTTTATACACGTTGTTACTAACACTTGTGATGAGTAGCTCGTATACAAGTTGTTACTAACGCTTGTGATGAGTAGTCTGTATACAAGTTGTTACTAACGCTTGTGATGAGTAGTCTGTATACAAGTTGTTACTAAATTGGATCGTAACTATCACACTAGAGAATTCTGTGATTTTGTAACATGATTAGTATCAATACTGTAACTAACTAAAATTAACTACAAATTGATGTTATTTATCTATGACTTTTGGATCACTTTAATTACTACTATACCAGATAACTGTTAAATAATTTTAAAATATTGTATCTTAAGACATCCTGTACAATATGTATACATGACTAAAAGGTGTACTGTGAATAAATAAATAAAATAGGTAAAACCTTGGACTCAGTTGACAGATTACTAATCTGATGTAAGGAACAGCTGATCAAATATATCAAGGATTTGTTGAAACTTGTATCAATGGTGCAATGGAAATAAAGTACTATTGTATCGAGAAATCAACAACACCTGTATGTACCCATGTTCACCGAGAAATCAGTCGGAGATGTTTTAAGCAGTTAAATACAAAAGAGTTTATGTTATTGATAGCATAATGTAACTTAACAGATCTAAAACTAAGATAATCTAGCACCAGCTGCTATATCCCTAAGATCTAGGTCATTTCTTAGGGTTTAAAAAGCAAAGTTCTATAGTCTATTAAAACCAATAAGTCTAGGAGGATGCAAATTAGTAGTGCAATCATGTCAGAGTTAGTATAAACTACCTTAAACATTCCTCAATGAAAACCAAAGTAGATTTTGTGACATTTTATATTTTTTGTATCAGCTGTTTGAAATAAACAATTAAATTAACTTAATTTTAATAGCATTCATGGAAAAAGGAACTGTTAAGAAGACGTTTCTACCGCATAGGTATGGAATTTCGAGATATCTATGGGGTCCCTAAGATACAAAAGCTAACTTACCTCCAAATTTCTTCAAAATCTGTTCAGTGGTTCCGGAGATTTCATGATGAATGAGTACATCGTTTTGGATTGTATATATTAAGATAACAAATAATTCCTATATAAAATAATGTGCCAAAATACATACCTGGCTTGCAGCAGGATCGGTGTACACTCCATCCTTACATAGGAGAGCTTGGTACTCTGAACACTCTGTAAGTACACACATCAACTGCATGGTCTTTATTGGAAGACTATAAACAGTATTACGTATATCATATACAGGACTAAGTAATAGGAATAAGTTTTCTTTTTATTTTTTTATTTATTATTGTAGTGTATCTATTTATTATTAATTATTATTCATGTGACTGGTTTATAGAACGAGTATTCTTGACCATTGTAATGCAATTATTGTCAATTGTTCACTGCAATAAAGATTTGAATTTAAAATATTTCAAACAAATGATTGCTAATAAAACCTACAAAAAATATGGAACGTAAAAATTTCAATTCTACATTTTGAAATATACTACACTTTAACTACAATACAATATGATTACAAATCTCTGAGTTAATTTCGTAGCAATATGAATTAGTTTTTAGTTGATTTTAAGGGGTTATGACATTGGATATTTTCAATGCAATTTTTTTATAAACGTTTCCTGCCATTTTCTGAGTAAATGAATCCCAAGAGAGGATTTTTCTATTGAATAAGGTCCAATCCAAGTAAATTTTTAATTCTAAAATTTTACCTTTCTCTTATAGTTATTTGCTGAAACAAAATTCCTTTCATTTTTAATTTAATTTATATTTTGTGAACAAACAATCTAATCATGTATTGACATATTAATCAGTCAAGTTTATGCCCCACTTATTACCGGATAAGTAAGCAATAAAATGTGCCAACAGTATGATTTAAAGGCCCTTAAAAAATACTTTTATCATATAATATTGCTACCTTGCCATATAATTTATTGGTGTGAACAGATGTGAATTATTACTAGTTTGGAAATGTAAATAAGCTTAAAGTAAAGAAAATGAGGATATTTTTGTCAATTCCTTTCTTTTTTCAAACAGATTAGGACACATTTGATTGCACAAGTTCTCCACTTACTTTCCTGACTGACTGACTCCGTTAGAGGTTGGTGATCTCTTGTATTATCAGGGGGACAACATACGATGTGAGTTTTGGCATCCTTCCACGAGCAAGTCTGAAGTGAACCTCCACCACGCAGAACATTCCTTGTACTAGAACACTCGCTGACCTTCTTGCAGAGCCAAACCCTTCCCCCCTCTCTTCGGCATACATCATCTAAAACAAATTAACTACTTCAAATAACGTAAATATTCATCATTGAATGTCATACATATTCAAACATTGGGTAGTTACGCAGTTTCTTGCAGAAAAATTAAATTTGGATTATTATTCTGAAATGGATAAAAAAATTGCTGTAGTATATCTAAATATATATATATATATATATATATATATATATATATATATATATATATATATATATATATATATATATATATATATATTAATCAATATTTATTTTACATGATACATTTTTCAAAATAGAGTAATTTTGAAACTTCCGACGTGGATTTTCTTAATGGTCGCCAAATGTAATGTTTTGTAAATATGGTGGAAGAGATGACCAGCAGGCCATCCGAGAAGTCAAGGACAAGAATTTAATGCAAATCTCGAATTATCGTTAAGTTAGGCTAGTTATATGACAAGTGTTATTATCAGTTTAAATAATAACTTTACCATAAAGCTGATTATATTTTTGTGTTCATTTATCATTATCATAAAAAATGTTTGAATTATAAAGAATGTTTATACATTGATATTTTTAGTTTTTTGTTTAAAACAAACTGTTACCTTTTGGCAGTAAAGAACTGATTTTTATGAGGTGAGAAATTATATCACCTAATAATATACAGCACAAGTAAACGTCACACAGCACAAATTTATTACAATATAAGCACAAAATGCACAAATATATTACAATACAAGTACAAAATGCACGAATATTATGGTGATCGATTTCGGTGAACCACGCTCACCTTCCTCAGACCAGAGGGATTCACAAAAGAAATCGATCACCATAATATTCGTGCATTTTGTACTTGTATTGTAATATATTTGTGCATTTTGTGCTTATATTGTAATAAATTTGTGTTGTGTGACGTTTACTTGTGCTGTATATGTACCATCACGTATTATGCTAATTAAAAAACTACTAATAATACAGCTCATTTTTAACCATTCTCTTAAAAAAATGTTTTGGTAGAAAGAAACTAGTAACTGCGTAGCTTCTCGATTATGACCTGAATAGATACTAAATAATTATTGACGACCGAAACGTCCCTGAACTCGTTATATCTCTAGAAGTTGCCAGTCCTTTATCCAGGTGAGATATGCAGTTATCAAGAGTAAGGTCGGTTCACAGTGTATTAAACTCTGGGCCTATTAATGAGAGGTCCACATCAGTGAAAATAAGAAGACTACAAATGATGTTTGTAACATGGAACTTTTGTAAATATTTGATGGTAGATTATACATTAGAATTAGTTTAAAAAAATAATATTTCTTGTAAAACTTGTTTTGACTACATACTCTTCGTAAGTTGTGTTTACAAAATATCTTGTATATATCAATTAGGGTGGGCAGATATTTCTAGGACAGTAAATATCAATCTAAAGGAACAAAGAGTTTATGTACATTTCGTTTTCAATTATGATAAAGAAAGTAGGCCAAAATTATCAGTGTTTATTTTTTTCCTATAAAGTTACTCTAGGTTACCCTTAGGTTATGTATTTATCAAGGGTTATCTGGTTACATTAATCGTTGGTCCGAGGGAGTGTTAAGAAAACTTTATGTACCAGTAGGCCTATATACTTTTTACATGGTAATTTATTTTAGTTCAGTTTGGGCTAATTGAATTAAGTTTGTGTAATTATTATACTACATAATATATAAAAACATCATTTAATAGTGGAGGAGGTATAAAATGAAAAATTAAATATTAGCAGTATTTCAAGAAAATAAAAATTAAGTAGCTAACGAACTGTTACAAAGTTAAATAGCTTCTTATTTTCCATAGTAGGATTTTTATGAGATCTGGTAACTTCAGAAATATTAAATACATGCTGTGTAACCGAGTACTTTTTATTTTTCTTTCCTGTCCTGCATAGTGTTTTTAAAAAGTACAATACAATTATTGATCTTAATGCTTTTAAATTTCCTACACAGTTTTTTATTACAGAACATCTTATTGGATTTTACTAGACAATCCAATTATAATTTTTGTTTTGTTACATGCCAGAAAAACGATGCGTAATTATGCTTCAGTTCTTACAATATTTTTTTAACAAATATAAAAGATTTTATTTTATTTATGAACAAGTGTAGTCATTGTTACTAAGGTCGACTGTTCCTCAAAAAGAGCTATTTATTAATAGCCCAATAGCTAAGGCAACTTAAGGATCTACAGCTTTACGTAGAATCCGAACCACGTAGTGTTGGTCTGATTTTCAACTAACTGATAAGTCTGATACTAAGTTATCTTCCTTACACAACAACTGAACCTTTACTACCATCCAACACGGACATCCCAGACTTCTCTAGTAGTTTCCACGTTTCCACCTATTGAACGAACGCCATTAGTCCTATCGTCTACAATCCTTCAACACTTGGTCCCCGAATAGCTATCACTGTACGTGTATGGGTGGGCGGGTAAGTACTATCACTGTACATGTATGGGTGGGCGGGTGGGTACTATCACTGTACGTGTGTGGGTGGGCGAGTGGGTACTATCACTGTACATGTATGGGTGGGCGGGTGGGTACTATCACTGTACGTGTATGGTTGGCCGGGTGGGTACTATCACTGTACGTGTATGGTTGGGCGGGTGGGTACTATCACTGTACGTGTATGGGTGGGCGGGTGGGTACTATCACTGTACGTGTATGGTTGGGCGGGTGGGTACTATCACTGTACGTGTATGGATGGTTGGGCGGGTGGGTACTATCACTGTACGTGTATGGGTGCGCGGGTGGGTACTATCACTGTACATGTATGGGTGGGCTGGTGGGTACTATCACTGTACGTGTGTGGGTGGGCGGGTGGGTACTATCACTGTACATGTATGGGTGGGCGGGTGGCTACTATCACTGTACGTGTATGGGTGGGCGGGTGGGTACTATCACTGTACTTGTGTGGGTGGGCGGGTGGGTACTATCACTTTACATGTATGGGTGGGCGGGTGGGTACTATCACTGTACGTGTATGGGTCGTCGGGTGGGTACTATCACTGTACGTGTATGGGTGGTCGGGTGGGTACTATCACTGTACGTGTATGGGTGGTCGGGTGGGTACTATCACTGTACGTGTATGGGTGGGCGGGTGGGTACTATCACTGTACGTGTATGGTTAGACGGGTGGATACTATCACTGTACGTGTATGGTTGGGCGGGTGGGTACTATCATTGTACGTGTATGGGTGGGCGGGTGGGTACTATCACTGTACGTGTATGGGTGGGCGGGTGGGTACTATCACTGTACGTGTATGGGTGGGCGGGTGGGTACTATCACTGTACGTGTATGGTTGGGCGGGTGGGTACTATCACTGTACGTGTATGGGTGGGCGGGTGGGTACTATTACTGTACGTGTATGGGTGGGCGGGTGGGCGTTATTAAGCTTCAAGTTAATTATTTATTAAGGTTCAAGATGAACATATTCTTAATACAGTAAATAAAATGTTAAGATAGTAACGATCAACTTGCTGAGCAATAACAAATAGGCCTAGTAGGCTCAATAGTATTACTAAAAATGAATACTTATGAATACTGTCCCAGTAGTTAGCCTTGTCAATTAGTGAATTTAAATTCTATCCCAGAAATTTACTATAATGTGCAAGCCTGAAAGGTTCAGCACAAAACGATTGTTCATATATTTTTGACATAAAAAAAACATTTGAAAGATTAGGCATTGAACTACACTATATTTTAGTGGACATTATGAAATATGAGGGTTTATTGATTGCCTAAAGTTTGTGTCCTAATAATTATCAGTAATCTAGACTATTCTAAACGATTCTTTTAAGCAATATTTTATATATTTTTACATTTAGTCACTATTGTTTTTGTTTTTTGGAAACAACTTATTTCGGTGTTCATATTATTGCACAGTATTTAATAATGTATAACTTTCTATGTGATAAACTAGAAATACGTTACTATTTTGATGAATTAATCATAAAATTATATAATAAATATTCATCACATAAATTGGACGTAAATTACATACAATCAACATAAAATGAAAATGATACTAAACGAAGAACACCTTTATTTTTTTAAGGTTAAGTTAGGCTTGCAGGGAGGGCTTTGCAGAGACCTCTCCACCACTTAATCTTATAAATAAGTTATTATTTTACTTCATCTTATTAGTTAATATTAAATAAGATAATATCTTACAAAGCTATAGTTGATCAGATTTATAATAAATAATCTGATTATTTGATAGTTTAATTTATGAACGAGACTAATATTCGTCCGAACCACAATACCAATATCATATATATTGGTTAAGCTTAGTATTATTCCTCACGAAAAGACTGATCAGAGCTTAAAAACTCTTAAGAATGACAAATTCCTCGATTAAATCTACACTTACTTTCTTCACTTCCAGGCGTTCCTGTTGTTTCGTAAACTATACATGTGCATGTATGTCGCTGTATTAAAATTATTAACCATACACTCATCACAACCAATGCCATATTAGCCACACTCACACAGTACAGGTGGGACGGACAACTCAAGTCAGGAGACTTGAAGCAACTGAACAGCTGTTGGGGATCTCCACACAAGGCAAACCAGTTGGACAGAGAGAGATGGCGTTGACTCCAGTCAAACATAAACGAGCCTCAGGTACGATATATTCCTGCAGACTCATGCGTAGTAATTGAAGGCATTGTAGGATATTTTAATTTACAGCAAACAGCATATTGTTGTTGCTCATGTTTTTATTTCTAAATTGATGCTATATGTCCCACCCTCCAACACCAACACATACATCACAGTGGCCCACCCTCCAACCTAACAAACACATTTACCTATTATTAGCCCGTCTTCCCAATCAACAAACATATGTGACTAACCGCAGCTGCAGCCTCAACCGTCAAACTAATACGACGAACAGTGGACCGGTCCTCCCACCCAGCAAGCACATACAATGAACAGTGACCCACCCACCACCTAAAAACACATACGACGAACAATGACCGGCCCACCA
Source organism: Stictocephala bisonia (assembly GCA_035578905.1). Lineage (NCBI taxonomy): Eukaryota > Metazoa > Arthropoda > Insecta > Hemiptera > Membracidae > Stictocephala > Stictocephala bisonia. The sequence goes on along the minus strand of JAQJVL010001676.1, from coordinate 84,767 downwards.
CCCAGCAAGCACATACAATGAACAGTGACCCACCCACCACCCAAAAACACATATGACTAACAGTGACCCGCCCTCACATCCAATAGTAATAGCAAACTTCTTCCAACTAGCTGTGTGCCCTCCCACTCAAGAAATACATACGACTAACAGGGACAGGCTCTCCCATACAACTAATATATTTTAACTACAGTAAAGAACAAACGTAGTTAAAACACCCTCTCACTCACCAACAGACACTAGGCTTGATGGGTGGTTATGACTCTCCCCACTTGAGTATCTCAGCTTGACAAAAGCTGGGGAAACTTGAGCTTCACATAACGTATGTGTATGGGTGGGTGGAGGGTACATTACAATTATACGTTTATGATGAAGGGTGTTCATCCGCCTAGCAATTCGGAGCTGCAAAGAATTTAGATCTGGGTTTTACCACAACTGTTGTTAGGGTAGCAACGTGCCTTCCTCACTAACACAAAACTTGTTCCCCTCCCCTCTTGCTAGCATTGCTTTAAGACAATGTTGCTGCATTTCCTGGATATAAAAGTACATAACTCTCTCATAAACGGTAAACTCTAGCAATATTTGTTTACATGTACTGTAAATCTAGCCAATGGGTCAAAGATACCTGTAACAATTTCATTTCAAAAGTTGTACATGTTATTTATAAAAAAATAATGGTTAGTTAGTATATTTTGTAAACTACATTCTCAAAAATGTTTTAAAATGTGTAGAACGGTTTCTTAATGGATTAAGTACCTAGAAAGGTGTCAAATTAGCTAATTTGAATTTTTTTTACTCTATAATACATTTTTTTCTCTCTACACGTTTATTAGTAAGATAAAAAATAATTTCTCTTAGTCATTCAAAAATAATTTGCGATCGAACGTCCTTAACTGGGTGGATGATTACCTCAGCATATGGGTGGGTGGGAGAGTTCTCCCAACATAAATACCCATCATAACGTCCACTTTTTGGTAGAAGGGGCCCATTAAGCTGTACGCTGGGTCGGTGGGAGGGTCTATCAAGACCACCACAATATACGACTGACGCAATAAAGTGACACATCAGCATTGGATACTGTAGATGGTTTACTATTACAAGAAGGTTCCAGTGTAACTGACTCCCCTCTGGAAGCATTCCTCCATTCGATCTTTGCAGGCACCCAAACTGTCACAACAATAAGTGTTTCTGCGAAAACTGTTCAAGATCATATACCACGTTTTACAAATATATGTTCTCCTTGGCGAGTGTTATAACATCAATGAGGGCCTTTAACGATTACACACATGCAATGTATGAGGGAGGGTGGGACGAGTGCTAAAAGTCAATAAAGTATATATTTTATAGACATAGTTGGTTATGTTCTTTTTAAAGCATTGGGCATTACCAAAAAACTTTCTCCTCGATGGGTCCAAACTGAGTTGGCCAATTGTTCATATCATCGGTGGTTTATCAAATGTAAAACTATTACACTTCATCTGGTTTCTTTAAGCATTACATTTCCTACTAACAACAGTTTCCTCTGCATTACTCTTATCTACACGATATCTAATGCGTTGGTCATAAAAAATAATAAACTAATATTGATTGTATGGAGTAAAACGAAATTATAGTAAGTAATTAACAAATTAATTCTTTTTTAAATTAATTAACTTAAACCAACATACTGCTGCTATAAATTATTTAATTTTTTATTAATAATGTACACTTTGAGTACTCCGTTTAACAGTTGTCTACGTGGGATGTCAATACTTAAGAAATTGTGACCTACACACTATCAGCACTCCGGATAACGGTTACCTTCATGAGGAGTCAGTACTTTGGACAATACAATTAATTGTAACCTACACACTCTATCAGCACTCCGGATAATGGTTACCTTCATGAGGAGTCGCTACTTTGGACAATACAATTAATTGTAACCTACACACTCTATCAGCACTCCGGATAGCGGTTACCTTCATGAGGAGTCGCTACTTTGGACAATACAATTAATTGTAACCTACACACTCTATCAGCATTCCGGATAGCGGTTACCTTCATGAGGAGTCAGTACTTTAGACAATACAATTAATTGTAACCTACACACTCTATCAGCACTCCGGATAACGGTTACCTTCATGAGGAGTAAGTACTTTGGGATATTATGACCTAAACACTCTCTCAGCACTCCGGATAACGGTTACCTTCATGAGGAGTAAGTACTTTGGAATATTGTGAACTAAACACTCTCTCAGCACTCCGGATAACGGTTACCTTCATGAGGAGTAAGTACTTTGGGATATTGTGACCTAAACACTCTCTCAGCACTCCGGATAGCGGTTACCTTCATGAGGAGTAAGTACTTTGGGATGTTGTGACCTAAACTCTCTTTCAGCACTCCGGATAACGGTTACCTTCATGAGGAGTAAGTACTTTGGGATATTGTGACCTAAACACTCTCTCAGCACTCCGGATAGCGGTTACCTTCATGAGGAGTAAGTACTTTGGGATATTGTGACCTAAACACTCTTTCAGCACTCCGGATAACGGTTACCTTCATGAGGAGTAAGTACTTTGGGATATTGTGACCTAAACACTCTCTCAGCACTCCGGATAGCGGTTACCTTCATGAGGAGTAAGTACTTTGGGATGTTGTGACCTAAACACTCTCTCAGCACTCCGGATAACGGTTACCTTCATGAGGAGTAAGTACTTTGGGATATTGTGACCTAAACTCTCTTTTTCCTTCTCCTTCCTCTTCTCCTAATTCTTCTGTTTCTTTTACTTATTTTTAACTCATATGCCCCTTGATTCTGAATATTACATTAGTCAACATAAACTTTACTGAATATTTTCATAAATAAACTACACCTTACTATTCAGTTCAAACGAACTCTTATTTTACTTTGTAAATTATAATGAAAAAAATATGTGTATATATATTTGTTGAATATCAATTTAACTTCTTTCTAATTTAATTCTGAACTTTTCTACTAAAGCGCTTAAAAATTACTTGTTCAACAAACTCGTTTACCCACAGTAAGTATTAAATAAATTGCGTGTGATAAATTAATTTTAAACCCTTTCAATGTAGCCTAGATTACTTGTGTATTAAATGACAGTTTGTCAGTCTTGTTCAAATTAAAGAACAAGTACCTGATAAATTTAATTTCAAATTTTTAAATCTGAAGTTTTATTACTAGTTTAGTTTAAGTTAGACAAATAAACATCTTAGCACGTGTTTGAAGTGCATTTAGGGCGCTCCCAGGGTTAACTTTCCCTTAAGTAGTAACGATAGGGATTATTCTTTGCCAGAGAAGTTTACTCCGACAAAGTACCACAGGCTTACTGGTAATGAGCTACTTAAGAAATAACTTTAGGTGATTCCCTTCATAAGTATAAAATACCGAACATGCTGTGTAATGGTAAATTAATTATTTTTCTATAGGATGAGAGAAACTTTTTGTTTGCCCTTATTATTTCAATTAAATCAAGAAATTTACTATCGGCTGATTTCTCTTAGATATAATCTCACTAATGGTGTTTTATAATAAACGACAATTCTTTTTGATTAACGCCCTTTTTACGGATTAGCCGTGGAATATATTTCGTGTAACACCAGTACCAAGCAGCGAGTAACAGGTACAAACATTTACGCTGGTATATAATTCCCTTGGTATCTATTTAGTGTTACACCAGTACCATACAGCGAGTAACAGGTACAATTAGTTACGCTGGTGTATAATTCCCTTGGTATAAACTTAGTGTAACACCAGTACCAGGCAGGGAGTAACAGGTACAAACAGTTACGCTGATATATAATTCCCGTGGTATCTATTTAGTGTAACACCAGTACCAGGCAGGGAGTAACAGGTACAAACAGTTACGCTGGTATATAATACCCGTGGTATCTATTTAGTGTTACACCAGTACCATACAGCGAGTAACAGGTACAAACAGTTACGCTGATATATAATTCCCGTGGTATCTATTTAGTGTTACACCAGTACCATACAGCGAGTAACAGGTACAAACAGTTACGCTGATATATAATTCCCGTGGTATCTATTTAGTGTAACACCAGTACCAGGCAGGCTGTAACAGGTAAAAACAGTTACGCTGGTATATAATACCCATGGTATCTAATTAGTGTTACACCAGTACCAGAGAGCGAGTAACAGGTACAAACAGTTACGCTGGTATATAATACCCGTGTTATCTATTTAGTGTAACACCAGTACCAGAGAGCGAGTAACAGGTACAATTAGTTACGCTGGTATATAATACCCGTGGTATCTATTTAGTGTAACACCAGTACCAGGAAGCAAGTAACAGGTACAAACAGTTATGCTGGTATATAATACCCGTGGTATCTATTTAGTGTAACACCAGTACCAGGAAGCAAGTAACAGGTACAAACAGTTATGCTGGTATATAATACCCGTGGTATCTATTTAGTGTAACACCAGTACCAGGAAGCAAGTAACAGGTACAAACAGTTATGCTGGTATATAATACCCGTGGTATCTATTTAGTGTAACACCAGTACCAGGAAGCAAGTAACAGGTACAAACAGTTATGCTGGTATATAATACCCGTGGTATCTATTTAGTGTAACACCAGTACCAGGAAGCAAGTAACAGGTACAAACAGTTACGCTGGTATATAATACCCGTGGTATCTATTTAGTGTAACACCAGTACCAGGCAGCGAGTAACAGATACAAACAGTTACGCTGGTATATAATACCCGTGGTATCTATTTAGTGTAACACCAGTACCTGGCAGCGAGTAACAGGTACAAACAGTTGCGCTGATATATAATTCCCATAATATATATTTAGTGTAACACCAGTACCAGGAAGCGGTAACAGATACAAACAGTTACGATGTTATATAATTCCCTTGGTATATACTTAGTGTAACACCAGTACCAGGCAGCGAGTAACAGGTACAAACAGTTACGCTGATATATAATTCCCGTAATATATATTTAGTGTAACACCAGTACCAGGAAGCAAGTAACAGGTACAAACAGTTACCCTGGTATATAATACCCGTGGTATCTATTTAGTGTAACACCAGTACCAGGCAGCGATTAACAGGTACAAACAGTTACGCTGGTATTTAATACCCGTGGTATCTATTTAGTGTAACACCAGTACCAGACAGCGAGTAACAGGTACAAACAGTTACGCTGATATATAATTCCCGTAATATATATTTAGTGTAACACCAGTTCCAGGAAGCAAGTAACAGGTACAAACAGTTACCCTGGTATATAATACCCGTGGTATCTATTTAGTGTAACACCAGTACCAGGCAGCAAGTAACAGGTACAAACAGTTACGCTGGTATGTAATACCCGTGGTATCTTTTTAGTGTAACACCAGTACCAGACAGCGAGTAACAGGTACAAATAGTTACGCTGTATATAATGCCCGTGGTATCTATTTAGTGTTACACAAGTACCAGGCAGCGAGTAACAGATACAAACAGTTACGCTGGTATATAATGCCCGTGGTATCTATTTAGTGTAACACCAGTACCAGGCAGCGAGTAACAGATACAAATAGTTACGCTGTATATAATGCCCGTGGTATCTATTTAGTGTTACACAAGAACCAGGCAGCGAGTAACAGATACAAATAGTTACGCTGGTATATAACTACTTTTATCCAAGATGAATTTATAAATCCATCTTTTGGTGACTATGGATTTTTTTTAATCAGGAAAGAATCTTACATGTTTGAGAATAAATACCAACCAGAGGTAAAGAATCACTAATACTAAATTAATAAAATATTAATATTCAGTCTAAATATATAATGACAAAAATATATAAATATTCCTAAAGAAATAATAATACAGGTTTGAGTGCTTTTAAATCGTGCACAAAGCTACTCGTGGTTAATAAACAGTGTAAATTTGAATTGAACTTAATATTTGTATTTAAATCAATATTAAATTTAATATAATAACGAATTACCGTTGTTGTATACTACGATCAATTTGGGGGAAACGCTCAATTAAGGAAAGTGCAAAAAGTACTAATTAGAAAAACTTTCGGGAGAGAGATTGTGTTCTTATCAAGAATGAGAATCTCTTGTGCTCAACTCAGTTTGTTCTAATCTCTAACGCCATGTCTTAAGTAAGTAGACGCATTACCTTGAATTTTCCGCTTACTTATTAATTAACATTTTTATATATTCTGAAAATTGAATAAAATATGGTACTACAAACATAATTCAACTATGTTAACCCAATAAATTGGATAACACTTGTAAAAAATAAACTTGTTTTACGTATGTATTTGTCCACAGTGTATGTCTTACTAGCTGTACCCGCCCGCTTCGCTGGTCATAATAACGAGTTTGATTATATACTCGGAATATGCAGCAAGCTTTCAGTTTACACTATATTTGTCCACAGTGCATCTCTTACTAGCTGTACCCGCCCGTTTCGCTGGTTACAATAATGAGTTTGATTATATACTCGGAATATGCAGCAAGCTTTCAGTTTACACTATATTTGTCCACAGTGTATGTCTTACTAGCTGTACTCACCCACTTCACTGGTCATAATAACGAGTTTGATTATATACTCGGAATATGCAGCAAGCTTTCAGTTTACACTATATTTGTCCACAGTGTATGTCTTACTAGCTGTACTCACCCACTTCACTGGTCATAATAACGAGTTTGATTATATACTCGGAATATGCAGCAAGCTTTCAGTTTACACTATATTTGTCCACAGTGCATGTCTTACTAGCTGTACCCGCCCGTTTCGCTGGTTACAATAATGAGTTTGATTATGTACTCGGAATGTGCAGCAAGCTTTCAGTTTACATTGTATTTGTCCACAGTGTATGTCTTACTAGCTGTACTCGCCCACTTCGCTGGTCATAATAACGAGTTTGATTATATACTCGGAATATGCAGCAAGCTTTCAGTTTACACTATATTTGTCCACAGTGCATGTCTTACTAGCTGTACCCGCCCGCTTCGCTGGTTACAATAATGAGTTTGATTATATACTCGGAATATGCAGCAAGCTTTCAGTTTACACTATATTTGTCCACAGTGCATGTCTTACTAGCTGTACCTGCCCGTTTCGCTGGTTACAATGATGAGTTTGATTATATACTCGGAATGTGCAGCAAGCTTTCAGTTTACACTGTATTTTCCCATCATTTAATAACGTTTAGCCTACCACAATTATATGCAATTTGTTTTTATTCAACACCTGTTACTAAAATAAATCACTAAATGTAGCTCCATAAGAATACCATGGAATTTTTGGACGCCAGTGAAACGGAGTCCTGAGGTCGGAGGGAGGGGGGAAATCTTTTCTTAATGAGCCTTTAGGAGGCAAGATAAACATATGTACAAAATTTAAAGTCAATTGGACGTATAGTTTTCGAGAAATAGTGATGAGTGGTAAATGGTCCACAAAGTGCTGTCCACCCACCCGCCTACCCATACACGTACAGTGGTATTGACCCATTCAGCCACCCATACACGTACAGTGGTATTGACCCATTCGGCCACCCATACACGTACAGTGGTATTGACCAATTCGGGCACCCATACACGTACAGTGGTATTGACCGATCCGCCCAACTGTACACGTACAATTGTATTGACCCACCCGCCCACCCATACACGTACAGTGGTATTGACCCACTCGGCAACCCATACATGTACAGTGGTATTGACCCACTCGGCCACCCATACACGTACAGTGGTATTGACCCATTCGGCCACCCATACACGTACAGTGGTATTGACCGATCCGCCCAACTATACACGTACAATTGTATTGACCCACCCATACACGTACAGTGTATTGACCCACTCGGCATCCAATACACGTACAGTGGTATTGACCCACTTGGCCACCCATACACGTACAGTGGTATTGACCCACTCGGCCACCCATACACGTACAGTGGTATTGACCAACTCGGCCACCTATACACGTATATCTGTATTGACCCACCCGCCCACCCATACATGTACAGTGGTATTAAATGTGTATATAAATAGTATACATTTATAACAATCACTTTAGAAACTCCATTTCAAGCTTTTCACGTATACACATTTTTGGTGTATAAATATGTTGATTTGTAACACTATATTGATCCAATGTTTATGATAAACCTAAACATTCGTAATGAATATTTTTACAAAAATATCACTTGTCTTGATATAACAATGCATATTAGTACTTTGATTATTTAGGCTTTACATCTACTTGAAGGAACACGTATTACCATTACGTGAACTCTATTATTTCACAAAGTAAGAGATAAAACAGATTAGATACAAAGAGAAACACAAAACCACAGTCAAACAAACACGTCCAACAGATCCCCAATACGTCTCCCTTTGTGGCCAACAAGGGGTTGTTGGTATTCACGAGTCGTTGTGGATTAGGAATTTAAATTAGTCCGGTCCAATCTGGCTAAGCACTTTATCTTCCAGGTTTATTTCGATACCGTATATATAACAGAAAAGCAATTTTATTTAATTGTAACAGTTTTACTTTAATTGTAACAAACTGTGTGCGCGCGTGCGTGCGTGCGTGCGTGCGTGCGTGTGTGTGTGTGTGTGTGTGTGTGTGTGTGTGTGTGTGTGTGTGTGTGTGTGTGTGTGTGTGTGTGTGTGTGTGTGTGTGTGTGTGTGTGTGTGTGTGTGTGTGTGTGTGTGTGTGTGTGTGTGTGTGTGTGTGTGTGTGTGTGTGTGTGTGTGTGTGTGTGTGTGTGTGTGTGTGTGTGTGTGTGTGTGTGTGTGTGTGTGTTTTACTCAATCACGCAAAAGCTACTGGACCCATTCAGCTGAAACTTTGCATGGACATTATTAGGATTTCTGATTAACATATCGGTCTATCTTTATTTTGAAATTCCATAAGGGCACCACCCAGAGGCTCTAAACATTATCAATTCAAACCCTATGGCAATACCAAGTGACAATCGTTTATAATAGTTTCATTAATCAGCTTTTGGAAGAAACAAACAACTTACACAGTTCTAAAGTAAATTCCGTACCAAACATAACCAGAACGCACTTTTCGTATTCCTAATCGCTTAAACAGCTATTTCATTCATTTTTTGTATTACAGAATGCAATTAGTACAATATAAATCAACGTAAACCCCGCACGAAGGACGGGTACTGTGCTTGTCTTATGTACTTTGATGTCAAATACATGTATAAATAAAACAACAGGTTTTCTATAGAATAAAAAGGTCTTCCCATGAAATATATACATTCTTTTTTTTTTCTTGGTGATAAAAAATTTGGAAGGGTTTAGATCGAGCATAAATAACAACATTACATTCAGTAGTAAAATACAATTAATGTAGACATAAAAAACCAGACGCGTGACCATAACAGCTGTTTCATTAATGTAAATAAATAATTTGACGTGTAATTAACTGTGATTGTTCGAAGTGTGGAGAGTGAAGATACTGCCCGAGCACGAAAGGTACCACCCACCCACCCAGACATGTTCGAAGTATGGAGAGTGAAGAAACTGCCCGAGCACGAAAGGTACCACCCACCCACCAACCCAGACATGTTCGAAGTGTGGAGAGTGAAGATACTGCCCGAGCACGAAAGGTACCACCCACCCACCCACCCAGACATGTTCGAAGTGTGGAGAGTGAAGATACTGCCCGAGCACGAAAGGTACCACCCACCCACCCAGACATGTTCGAAGTGTGGAGAGTGAAGATACTGCCCGAGCACGAAAGGTACCACCCACCCACCCACCCAGACATGTTCGAAGTGTGGAGAGTGAAGATACTGCCCGAGCACGAAAGGTACCACCCACCCACCCAGACATTTTCGAAGTATGGAGAGTGAAGAAACTGCCCGAGCACGAAAGGTACCACCCACCCACCCACCCAGACATGTTCGAAGTGTGGACAGTGAAGATACTGCCCGAGCACGAAAGTTACCACCCACCCACCCACCCAGACATGTTCGGTGGTATTCATATACCTTTTTGCAATTAAGAATAAATAAATTTTAACATGACTGATTTATGGTTCGAAGACATGCATCAATAACACAATCCTATCATTACTTACTTACTCTTACTTACTCCTGTGGCCACTCAAATCCAAGGTGATTTTTGGTCTCGCCAACAAGTTGCCTCCACAATCCTCTATCCTCTGCCATTTCGATGTCTCCACCAAGACTTCTCACATCCTGTTCCACTTGGTCATCCCATCTTATTCTTGGTAGTCCTATAGGTCGCCTTCCTGCTGGTTTCCCCATCCATACCCTTCTTATTATTTTTTCTTCTTTCCTTCTCCTCACATGACCAAGCCATCTTATTCTTCTACTTCTAACCACCGCCACAATACAGTTCTCTAAGCTCTCTGTTCTTTTTTATCCTCCACACTCCTGATTCATAGGTAGGTCCATATATTCTTCTTAAAATTTTGTTTTCAAATGTAATCAATCTTTTTTGTTATACATTGTTAGGGTCCACACCTTAGATCCATATAATAAAACAGGTTGTACAATAGCTATATACATTCTTATTTTTGTGGGTCTTGACAGTAGTTTACTTTGGAATAGTTTCAGGAGACTCCAGTAGCATCTATTTGCTGCATTAATTCTGACTTGTATTTCCTCTTCCAATTTATTTTGGCTAGTCAAAGTAACTCCTAGATACTTAAACTCTTCAGTGGCTAAACATTTGTAAACCATTACATCCAGTGTTGAGTTGATTGGCTCTGCCTGTCTCCCTATCTTCATATATTTAGTTTTTTCTTCGTTCACTTGAAGACCTACTTTGTTGGCTTCTTTTAACAGGACACCTGCTAGTGTTTTTAGATCATTTTTATTGTCAGCTACTAATGCCACATCATCAGCAAATGCTAAAATATTGATTATACCTTCAATGTTTGCGCCAATTTGTACCGATTTTGTCACTTTCAGTGTTTCTTCAAGAGCGAGGTTGAACAACATTGGTGACAACGCATCTCCTTGTCTTACCCCTGTTTTAACGTCAAAAGTGTCTGTAAATTCTCTTTCTATTCTTACTTTCCCTCTTGAGCCTTCAACACACATTTTTGTTAGTCTAATTATCTTTTCTGGGATGTTTTTTTGTCTAAGATATGTCCACAATTTTGATCTCACAATGCTATCATAAGCCTTTCTAAAGTCAATGAATAATATATATAGATTTTTGTTATATTCCCAGTATTTTGAGGCCAGCTCTTTTATAATAAATATTTGGTCAGTAGTTGATCTGTCTTTCATAAAGCCTGCTTGTTGTTCTCCTATTATTTCTTCTCCATATCTTTTTAGTCTGTTTAATAATAGTTTTGACAGTATTTTATATGTACAATTAAGTAGTGATATTCCTCTATAGTTTGTACATTCCTGCTTATCTCCTTTTTTGTATAGTGGTATTATCACACTCTCTTGCCACTCCACTGGCATAACTTCCATTCTCCAAATTTTCAATATCATTGTATGTAGGAATTTCATTATTTTAATACCACCACTTTTGATTATTTCAATAGGTATTCCGTCTTCTCCTGGTGCCTTCCCATTTTTTAATGTTTTCATCACTTTCTCAATTTCCTCTATAGTTGGTTCTAAAACATCTTCCTGATTTACATCCTCTATGTTCACCTCTTGTTCATCTTCTATGTTATTATCAGCATTTAATAAGTCTTCAAAGTAGTTCTTCCATCTTTGAAGTGTTTTAGATGTTTCCACTATTGTATTTCCATCTTTGTTTTTTACTCCCATTACTTTAGGACTGTAACCTTTCTGAAAAAATCTCACAGTTCTGTGAAATTCCTTAGTGTTATTCACTGTTAAATCTTGTTCCGCCTTTGTTAGTTTATTATTTATAAAATTTCTTTTTTCTCGTCTTAATGTTTTATTTACTTCCAAGTTTATTTCTCTGTATGTTTTCTTAGTTTCAGCATTTCTGCATTTTAGATGTTTATTTTTTGCTTCCTTTCTTTTAATTACTAATTCTCTGCACTTCTCATTGAACCAGGGTTTTTTTGGGTTCTTTTTCTTTATAAAAACTTCATTTGCTGTTTCTTTTATGTTCTTTTTGAAGGTTTGCCACATTGTCTCTACTTGTGTCTCTTCCTCATCTTCTTCTGTTAGTAGAGCTTCGAATCTATTTGAGATTTTCACTTGGAACTCTATTTTCTTATCTTCATCCAGATACAGTCTTTCTGTTATTTTATTAACATTTCTTTTTTCAATCTTTATTCTTTGTTTAAGTCTTGTTAGAATCAAGTAATGGTCTGAACCACACTCTGCCCCTCTCTTACTTTTTACATCTACTATTGTACTGATGTGTCTTTTATCAATCAGAACATGATCGATTAGATCAATCAGAACAATCCTATCATTAACGTACATAAAATAAATTTATTATTATAACTAACTCGAATGTCTTGATATTTTTATTTTAAATTTGTATGTATAGTAATTTAAATGTGCGCGCACGAATAATACTACAGTAGTTACGAAAATTAATTATTTCCAATGCCCTTAAAAATATTGTCTTATGCTTAAAACAACAAAATATCGTTATTTTTTTGGTAATCATAAACATCAAATTATGTAAACTCACCTACAGAAATTCTGAATGTTTTGTAACGCAGCCATTGGGCCTCTGATCACTCACTCACTACACATTGAAGCTACCGTAATAGTTCACCCCTGATTTATAAAATATCTTGAGTTTTTTCGATCAAACAGCACAGATAACAACTACGGATATCAAAACTCTATATTGATGGAAATCAATACCTTGCTTTAAGTCAAATACGGGTGACATGAACAACTTACGATGTACACACATATGATATAAACCCACAGTACATCACACCATGATCCATGAAAAAGGGCCGTTCATGAGGGACACTATGTAAACCTTTATTAAGTAGTGTGGTACAAACACCTTTGAAACCGATTGAGGAGTGTTAATACTTCGGTTAGCTTTGAATACCACAAATTTCACCATTATGAGCTGATTATTTTGTAGAGTACTTTTAAAAACGTAATGAAAAAAATCCAAATTTTTTTAGCAAATAACTAATAAACAGCAAAATGAAGACTGATTTAGTTGAACATTTTGAATATACTTCATGAATAGTTAATAATTTAGAGTATATATTTTATCAAAAGATTCTTTTAACCCTTTAATACCCTTATCATAAAATAAAGTGTATCTTAAGCATGAAGTTATACTCTTGGTCCCTAATTAGTATGCAGTGACGTCATTTACAATTACAGCATCATACAATACCAGTGTAAACTAAACGCGAGAGATTTTCAATCTAGATAACCAAGTATTTCGCTCTAAAGAGTATATTTGATAATTTTAATAGAACGTGATTCTATTTTATAGGTATTAAAATGACTGTTTTAATTTTGTCATTGTCACTTAAAAATTAGTATTTCACAGAAAAGCTAATAAATTCTCTGCATACTTTTAACTGTTGCCTGATGTGGTAAAGATTTTATTCAACTCAATTTACTACGTTTTCGAATTTTATTTTAATTTATTGAGAGTATTATTATAATATCGGTTAACTCAGTTTGTAACAAAAATACAAATAAGGATTGCCTTATTTATTTAACCCTATTAGTGCTATGGCTTATTACTTACTCACATACCCAAAAATGCTAGCCAAATTTAGCCGAAAATGCAGAAGTTCAGAAAAAAAATCATACCATACTTATTTGAACAGATATATTTATACATTTTTTTTATATTGTTCATGATAAGTTGGAAAATAAATATGTACCCAATGTTTGGCCGAAATAAAAATTTTTATAACTGAAAAACAAAAAAGAAAGACAAAAACATTTTTATGTTAACTTTTTTTTGAGTTTGATATAACATGATAATGTTCAAAAACTTTTTTGAACTTTTTCCTTACAGTCATATCAAACAACAATAAAACAGCTACAAAAAAAGTAAAAAAAGTTTATTATACATCAAAAAACAAGCCAGAAAAACTAAAAATAGCCAATCACTACCATGACGACAAATGTTGTGAAAAATGTACATTCTTAGTAAATCATATACAATACACATTTTAGAAAAGATTCATCTATCCCAGTTTTTGTTGGACCTAATAACAATGTAAATATGTCACAGTATTACATGTAAATAATAAAATGCTATACAACATGCTTATGAATAAAATAACACTAAATATATAATAAAGTGGTTTACCTTCTTTTTGTAACTATCGAAAATCATAGTAACCATAGCGATTCATGTTTATTTACAAGACAAAAACTTAACTATAAACACTAAGATATAATATAAAACTGATAAAACACAATACTAATTATAAAACAGTAATACAAATTATATTACACGGCAAAACAATACTTCTAACACAGCACTAGCATACTAGCAGAAGACTAGCTTGAAAACGTAAACAAACAATCTGGTCAAGTATTATTTTTCTCCAAAGCGATAGTTATAACCATCCCAAAGATAACGAAACAGTGAAAAAGCAATACCTTGAAGCTTTTGGAACACAACTACGATCGTAGCAGCCAGTAACATTAATTTCATACGGCATAATATACGAAATACGGATAGTCGCTGACAGCGATTCTCACACTTTAAGACTAAACTGTGGAGTCGCTGACAGCGATGCTGTAGCACTAAAAGGGTTAAAGTAATGATATTATTTCTGAACTTGGATCAACGTATTTAGACCCAATTTCAGTCAAATATATGCGATAAGTACCACCGAAAAATGTAGGTAAAAATACCAACATTTATTTTTCACAAGCCTACTAATAAATTGAATTTCATTAATTACAAGTTGTGCTGTGCTCTAATAGTATTGCTTAGTTTATAAAGATTTAGTTCAAATCATTAAATATGATTAAATCAACGTTAGTACAAGTTTTTTTTTTTTTAATAGAACTGCTTGTTATCTATAATTGTTGTGGCATTAAATATCATAGGAAATGGTATATTGTTTATAATTAAATTTACTATAAATAGTTTGGAATTAATTTGTTTTAATTAATTGATCAATGACTAGTAAATGAGTACAATTTCTAGTTTAACTAACAGAAGTGTCTTAAGAATAACGGGTCTGTTGTAGTAGGTCGAAATATCACTAGGTCCAACAATGGTTTTTCCGTATACGTGATTAGCAAAATACGATTTCAATGTGTCCAACGGGCACAGGGTCTAATTTAGACGGTGTGAAACAGGACGCCGTGCAGTCCCACTGAGTCCATTCCCGCTCGGTCCATTTGTACAGTCACAAAGCAGGGCTCAGTTAGATATCCTTCCTCACTTTTGGCACGTAGCACTGTGTTGGCTTAGGGCACAACATTTCTCCATGTTTCTTCACTTGTCAGCCTCCAACATGGTGTCTGCCGTAACAGAACCTATCGCGGAGACAAGTTCTCTTCTTTCCCAGCTAAGCACCCAAACGAAAAAAAGTGATGAACATCATCCTCATCCTTCGGGCAGTACGTGGACTGAGGTTACACCTTCCCTATCCAATAGGGTGACCTTCCATATCCTTAGCAGATACTTCCCGTAGTATCGGTGACCCGTAAGTAGCTGGCATAGGTAGACATCAACCTCTCCATGGCTCCGGTCGATCTAGGCCTCGAGATCGCCGATCAGGTGATGAGTCTACGGCCCATATTTTGAACTTAACTATAAAGTTAAAAATAGTAAAAAATATCTCACTCATGTTACTTTAGTTACTTATATTGTTGAAATTCAATTCTATGCTAAACATTTCGTTTCTAAATCACATTTACTTCGAAATATTAGTTATTAATCAAACAAGTTTTGTAATTTGAAAGTCATTTTTCGAACACATCCCTTTATTGTGATTTGATTTTAATCATAAGACCTTTGGTAAGGCAAACTACTAGCAATCTTCAGCTCATCACCATTCTCCTCAATAGTTCTACTTCGCACTCTACCTTCCCATCCTATTTCCTCTATCTTTCCCCAAATCCACATCTCCATTGCTTTCAATCTCTTCCGTCTTCTTTCCTAAGGGTCATTGTTTCCGCTCTATATGGTAAAATTAAAATTAATTAATTCCAATTAAAACATCAATCCAAGTAAAACATACTTCTTACTGTTCAACCATGTAATACATTAGTATTTTTGTTATAAAACCTTCAAATCTTCAAATCAAAACTATACTTCTGTAGTATATTAATTTGAACTGAACACACAGATTCCACCCTTACTACATGTTTACTACATTTATAAAACTATTAATTCTTACGTTATTGCCAATTATACTGAGCTTAAAAATGGAAGTGACATTTTCACCCTGCTTC
The DNA here is from genome assembly GCA_035578905.1 of Stictocephala bisonia. Taxonomy (NCBI): domain Eukaryota; kingdom Metazoa; phylum Arthropoda; class Insecta; order Hemiptera; family Membracidae; genus Stictocephala; species Stictocephala bisonia. The sequence continues at coordinate 68,438 of JAQJVL010001676.1, read as the reverse complement.
TTTAAAGCACAATTATTTTTTTGAGCATTTTAGACTAAATAAATGTTATTATTCATAAAAATACATTTTGTCGGGTAAATAAAACAAACACTATCAAATTCAATTGAATGTGGTCAAGGAATCATCAAACACTAGTCAGTATCAACACAGTTATTTAGCTTCGTACAGTATAAACTGTATTATTTGAGCAACATTTGCTGGTGCAAATATGGGAATATTGCCTCTAGTGATTTTAGTTTTGACAAACATCCACATCAGTGATGGATTTTTCATTTATGTGCTTGGCGTGGTTTTCATTTGTAACGGTATAATTTTATTCAGTAACTCAACGTGGTTTGATGTATTTTCACTGGCAGAGTTTAACCAAATATTTACAATAACTCAGTAGAGGAAATCTAGGTTGTTAAAACAAACATTTATATGTACCTAAATATTTGTGGTCCAATAACAACAATGTCATTGTTATCGCTTGGTCAGATTATCTATTTTAACGCTTTATTTGTAAACAATAGCTATTACACTAATTAAATGTGATTAAAAATATTGAGCAATTATTCTCAGATACATGATTTTTACAAAATAAATACATGTTGGAAGCTTACTATGTTATGATGGGGGGTTTTGGTACAAACAATGTCTAAATGTTAAGTTTGTGGAATTGTAATATTAAATAAAATTACGTTATGCTGTACAATAAGTAGTTTTATAAATGTCTTATAGTAAATGAGCAGCGAAGTTCCTCTAATTTTAAATTACCTTTTTACTTATTAATATATTCATCAGTCAATTTACCTATTTCTAAATAGATCAAATACTAGATAATTAAAGAATACGATAGAGTTGAGTGTCTTCAAACTGTTGATAATTATGTCTGTAAAGTTTTACTTCCTCCAAACTTGTCAATGATACATTTACATAGAAGACAAAACACACGATATAATTCCATCTATCTTATCTCACTCAACAGACACTTGTCATTCTAACTGTGACAACAATGGCAATTCAGCAACTGTTCCGTGTTCAACTGTAACAGCTTCACGAGTTGTATTTCACGGCATTGAGTTATGCTGGATAGTAATTACCTTATGCTTTATACGTACGAAAATGTCAAATAATCATTCGTATTGAGTAAAAGCATATTTAAATATTCCTTTAAATAGCCTAGACTTTTTCAATTTTTTTCAGAAGAACTTTAATAATTTTACCATTCTTGTCTCTTGGAGTTATACAATTGGAACATTCTACACTTGCAGTCCTTTTTCTAACTGAAGGTATTTTCTAGGTACAACAGTGTATTTACATTTCTGGTACAAACGAAGGTTTTTATCTTTGTTTTAAATTTAACCAGATGACTTATTTAAGCAAGCTGATCCTTAGACTCAGATGCTGAAAACACATCTGTTTGTTTGAAGACAGAAACAAAGTGGAATTTCCCTTTCGTCCAAAACTGCTTATTTTAGTCACAACTGTCCACGATACCTAACTGAACATTCAGTCTCTACCACCTGTGACTCATCTAACACCTAAGACAAGAGTGGCTAATAATATTTGAATTTTAGGATTCAAATAACTAATATTAAAGCTTGTAATCCCTTCTTCATAGATACATTTTTAGTAAAATATCTCTCACGCCTAGTATTTATACTTAAAAATATGCATAACCTTTCCGCATTAAATCTTAAATTAATAAATAATTATTCATATATCATTAAATTTATAAATACGGTAAAATATAATCTCAGTAATCAAAGATGTAACTAAATTTGTTAGGAGTCAATTTTTAGGAACAACTATGTTCTAGTAAATTAAGAAGAAAGCATTTCTTTAATGGTATGGGAGGTGAGATGTCCACGATAGCGAGATGACTCAGCAGATCGTTAGCACTGCTGAAATATTGTCTTGTCCTTTAATGACGAGCTATCACAGAGGGACGATATATTTTATTTCAAAATGTAATACAAACATGTTGTAATTGTAATTTTCAAAATCGTAGCACAGATTTTAACGTTATTTATCTGTATATGAAGCACGTTACAACAAAAATGTTCCGCTCTAACTGTTTATGACTTAAAATCAATTTTATTTAAACATAATCGGCTATAAGCAGTGAACAGTCTAATTATTATAGCACCGATCAACACAGCTATTTTTACAAAAACTGTCATGTCCTATTTTGAAATCTGTATTTATTCATAATTAACCATCAATGTTGTATTACTTACAAGCTGATGGAAAAGATACACGATGCGTTCATAAATTTCATGTTTAAGTTTGATGAATGTGAATTGGTGTATATAGGTACTGTATTTTTACAAACACTTGGTAATAAATTATGTTTATACTGTAGAAACTGTTTGGACCTTTGATTTTTATATTACATTTTCTTGTACTAGTGTTGTAAGAAAAGTGACTCAGAGCACTAATAATACATATTTTAAAATTGCAGTTCTAAAATACATGTTTTATATAAAACTATATTGATAATTTATTTATTTAAAAAAACAATTATATTTGGTATTTTAAGTATAGACACACATTTATTTATTGGACAGTTGGCAACTATTAAAGTTTTCATTTAAAAAATCAACACTAAATCCGTATATAGCAAAAGAACAAAAGAGAACCGTTTTCATCAAACCGTGTAAAAACGTTTGAATACATCAATTTTATTCTGTCTCTCATAGTGAATTTTTCTACCAAAATGGAATTACATTTTTATTGAGACCGATTTCATACAACAAAGTTCGTAATCTCTGATGCAAGAAACTTTGTTCATGTCGAATATAAAAATGTGTCACTGCTATGAATTTCTCTTTTCTGCAGCCTTAAGTGCTTAAACAAAGAAGAGAGGAGCAATAAATGTAATATCATTCAGAGTTAACCATATGCACTGTACCGGGTCTTTGACCGGTACATTACGTGGTTTTTTCGTCGTTGTCTGCCAGGCTGCCTGAGATTCGCTTTTGCCCTGCGTTTCGCGTAGTTGGTGGCCGTTGGCCCAGTTCCGTTTCGTTCCGGTTTCCAGCAGCTTCGGTCAGGTTGGCCGTCTTCTAGATTGTTCGAGTAGTTCTAGTTTCTCTGGAGCCTTCGTCTGTCAGGTTGGCCGTCATTTTGTCTTTGGCTCTACCTGCTGAGATTACTATGTTAGGCTAAGGTTCCCAAAACGTAAGTGTTCTTTTGTAATTTCTAATATTTAATCACCCTTTTGGTGAAAATACTTTTGTTTCATTGAAAATATTAATCGGGCTTAGTTGTGTTTTCAGGGTTTTGTTAAATTTGTATTCTTTGTCTAGATGTTTCTCAGACTAGGTTAAAGCCATGTGCTTCCATGTTACTTTTTACCGTTAATTACCGTTAATGCTTTTTATATCTGCCTTTATTTTCAATTGTAATTCTGTATAATGTTTATTGAGCCTTTTTACAGTTGTAGTTACCGATTTACCATATTTTTTTGTTCTTTGCCAATAACCTAGCCTAGCTGTACACTTTGATTTTCATGTTATAACCTATTGCTCATGTATCCATAGCCTAGTATTCAGTTTGTCATTTTTTTAGTTCCATATACGTAATTAATTCTTTTATAATTTGTTAATTTGTAATTTGTCTTAAATCTGAGTTTCCAACGTAATTAGTCATAGCCTAAATATTTATCTTTTATTTTCTAGGGTGCTCCAATCCTGTACAATTTTGTCTGTTCCTGTTTTGTTTTGCCATGTCATGTATTAGGGGTTATGTATAGTATTTTGGGGGTTGGCTGTACTGCTTTTAATGTGCTGTGGTCTGGTTGCAGTCCAGGGTCCTTGAGTAGGACGTTTCACCCTCGGCCTGCCGTCGGGGAATTGCCGACCATCCTGCACTGCTAGCCTGGCCTGAGGACCATGTTGGAGCCTGGAGTCGCCCATTACCCGCTCTACATCTGTGTGGTATAAGTCTGCTGTCCTCAGGTCAGTGTATTCCATGTTTTTGTTTCCCGGCGGCTGAGCTGGGGGCTGTTGAAAGTTTTACATAAAAAAAATAATAAACCAAGAAAAACAATGAAATACAGGAAATATAAAAGAAGAAAAAAGTTTGTGGAACTGTTTAATTTGTGGCCTAGGCCTAAACTGGAACAGTGATTGATGAAACAGCCATGGGGACTTATATTTTTTTTTATTTAAAAAGAAAAGCTTTAAAATACACAAAGAATATTTTTTTGATGTTAATATTTATTTATATTTATTGTTAGTTATTTAATTAGTTTTATTTGTTGTTATATCTTTTTAGATTTTATAGTTGTTAGGTCCCTATGGTTAAGTTATGTTATTTATTTATATGTTTAGGCCTAGTGATTGTTATTTATATTTTTCGTTCATTGTATTAGGGGGGTTCTGAAGTGAATTTTTACTAGAACGGTACCTGGTTATATTTTTTTTAAATTGTTTAATTTTTAATTTTTCACCAAAAGGGGATTATTGTTAACTTTTAATTCGGAGCTGCCCAGGGATTCCGGCTTACTCCCTGGCCCGGTGGAATCATGGGATGTGGGCTGAATTGCCGGTTTAAGTGTTGTGATCCAAAAGTTTTCTAAATTTTCACTTTTATTTGGGGCTTAATATTTTTCTTACGTTTTGGGGTGTCTCAGGCTAAACTGCAGATAGGCCATACACCCTGTAGTTGATTAATTGTTAAATTTTGGTATTTGTAGAGTTTGTGGTATTTATAGCGTTTGTTATTATTGTGTAGTATCTTGGTAATTTTAGTGTTTGTTATTATTTATTTAAGTGAGAATTTATATTGTGGCCTTCTGCCGTTTTTGATTTATTTAAATTTTGCTTGCTTGATAATAAAAATTAGTTTTGCTCAGCTGCCGAGTGTTATTTTGACCCTCCAACTGCCACCCGTGATCCCATCGCTCGACTTGTTTTGAGCCATCCCCCGGTTGGCACGCTTCCCAGCTTTGGTGCCAGCACGCTTCCAGCTTTGGTGGGGGGGGATGGGTCTCAATTGGTAGCAGAGCGTGGTTGCCTAAAAAAAAAAAAAAAAAAAAAAAAAAAAAAAAAAAAAAAAAAAAACTCTTGGTTGTTGACGGTGGGTGTTTGCCAGTTAGTAGGCCATGGTTGGCCGACCTACCGTCAAAGGTGTCTTGGTAATACGTAAAGAAAAGAAAAAAAAATAAATAAATAAGGAAACAAATAAATACTTATTTAAAAACAAAAACAATTAGAAAATAAATAATTTAACTTAGAAAAAAAAAACCTAGGCAATCCGCTTGGTTACTTTGTTGAATGGGTTTCATGAGTGGATTGGAGTGGTCGGCAGTGGCTCGGTAGGCTGAGGGTTTAGTTCATCTTGGACCCTGGAGTTGTCGTTTTTTTGTGTATATTGTTGAGAATTTTGTTTTGCGAGATGGCCTATCTGCAGAATGTTGCCCTCCTGGTCAAGGAGGAGTTGATATTTGAGTTGAGGTCGCGTGGTGTGACTCCGGAGGGTGATGTCCTGAATCTCCGGAGGTTGCTGCGGGAGCAGTTGTCCGCGGGTACGGCGGTGGATTGGTCTGACCTACTGGAAGTTGGTGAGGAGTTATTGGTTTGTAAACGTAAGGTGGAAGATTGGGAAGGGGTTTTGGAAGATTTGCAGTTTGAACCTCCAGTAGGTCGTGACCGGGCCTGCCGCCTTGCACGTTTGGGGCATCTGCTTGCCCGTTTAAGGCTGGTCAACCGGGCACCGGGGTTGGAGCCATCGGATAGGGCGTGGATCTTGGAGAGTGTGTCTAGGTTGGATGAGATTTTTCAGGCACTCTCCGGGTCCACGACTCCTACGGGTCTGGGTCAGCGGCCTACTTTCGCGCTTTCGCCTAATGTGTCGAGGCCGCAGGCTGAGACAACGGCTCTCACTGTGCCTGAGGCTCCTTCTGAGCCTGCAGGAGTTTCTGTTGAGGTTGCTTGTGGTTCGGCTCCAGCTGCCGTTCCTACTACTTCTTTGGGTTCACCTGCTCTTCTGCAGCTGAGCTACCACAAGCTGCCTAACCCTCTCACGCCCATGATCCAGAATCTCCCTGTGATCGATGGGATGGATCCTGAGGAGCTTTTCAAGTTTCTGGTGGCCTTTCTCAGACTTAGTGAGATGCCCGGCATGCAGGCTGGGGACTTGCTTCGTCTGGTTTTCCCTTATTGCAGAGGTCCCGTTGGGGAGTTGCTGAGTTCTGTCTTGGCCAGTGATGCCTCGGTGGACTCGTTCCATCGAGAGTTACTTTCATCGTTTCTTCCCATTTGACTCAGGGAGAGGATGGTCATGGACAGATTTTATCGGTCGCAGGGTAGGGGCGAGTCTCTGGCAGCCTATGTCTCTTCAGTCAAGGAAGCTCGTCAAGCGTTGCGCCTCACCCTTTCTGAAGCTGACACCGTTCGTGTCATCCTGGATGGCATTTCTCCCGAAGAACGGTGCAGATTGGTTTTTGCTGGTGTTCCTTCGACTTTTCGGGAGCTGCATCAGCTGTGCATTGTTTCGCGCAGCGTGCAGTTCTCAGACCAGCAAGGGAGGGATTCTGAGAGTCATCGTGCTCTCCCCACCCGTCGACCGGCTATGTCTTTAGGTGTGAGTCAGCCAGTGGAGGGTCGTGGTTCTCGGCCTCCGGTTGTGTGCTTTGCTTGTGGCCAACCTGGTCACATTCGACGTGACTGTCCACGTGCTCGAGGTCGTGGGGCGGGAAACGCTCAGCGCGGGGGGTTGCCTCCACAGTAGCTCCCCGCGTTGTTGCGAGTGACCGTGGCCATTTGCCTTTGACACGTGCCCATAGCAGGAGTGTCGGGGATTTTTCGGGCCTTGCTGGCATGGCTTCCCTGGGACTTAGTGCGGTCACCTCGGTGTGTCCTGGCGTTTTTGTATCTTTTGGTGGTACGGTGTGTCGAGCCCTTCTTGATTCTGGTTCAGCATGCTGTATCATCAGCATTTCTCTTTTTGAGTCCCTTGACGCCTTAGGACTTGTCAGGCACACCGAGCCTTCTTCTATTACTTGCTGGACGGCATCCCAAACTCCTCTACCCATACTTCTAAAGGCGTCATTACATTTTAAAATTGAAGGATTTTCCTGGAGGTGGGGTTTTCTTGTTGCCAAGGACCTGGCGGTTTCTTGTATCCTAGGGGCAGACTTTATCTCTAAGAGTGGTATGGTGCTTGACCTCCAGAAGCGCCAGTTATTTTTCAAGTTTAATCGGCGAGTTTTGGTGCCTCTAGTAGGTGATTCTGACTGCCCTCCTGCAGTCAGAGAGGTGGGTTGTGAGCCCGAACAACCCAAGGTGGATCCGGTTGGTCATCTCCCCCCTGAGCAGGCGGAGGCCATTAGGAGGCTGTGTTTGCGGTTTCCTGATGTGCTTACGGCTGAGCTTGGGGTCACTTCTCTTCTGGAGTATGAGATCCACCTCACTGATTCTCAGCCAGTTAGAAGTCATCCGTACAAACTTGCTCCCCCAAAGATGGAGGTTAGAGGATCTTCTACCTACGCCAGGTGCCACTGACGTAGTGTCCACGTGGCGGGCTGCTCGGCGCAACCTGCTACGTGCTAGAGAGAGAGTAAGGAGGAGGTATGATAAGGGTCGTACTCCTAACCCTTTTCAGGTTGGAGATCTGGTTCTTTGTCAGGCTCACCCGGTCAGTTCGGCCGCGGAACGAAGAGCTGCAAAGTTGTGCTATCGGTGGTCTGGTCCCCACCGCATCGACAGGTTTTTGTCACCGGTGACTGCTCTGCTGGTTGATCCCCAGTCAGGCAGGGTGTTTAGGAAAGCCCATGTGTCCCAGCTTAAGGCTTTCCCGGGAACGGTTGGTCCAGGAGTGGGTGTTCCTGGGGGTTTCTTGGGGCAAAGAGATTGATCACCTCTGCGCCCTAGGTGGCTGTTCTGAGAGAGTCTTCTTTCTCTCTTTTTTTTCTTGTCGGGCCCGACAGTCAGGGTAGTTTGCTCCCTGTTCGAGGGGTTTCCCCTCTTAGTTTCTCTTGGACGTCCTTGGAACACCACTCTTCGGAGGTCTTCGTCTTCTCTTGGTTCCCTGAGGTACCGAGTGTTCTCCCCTGCCTGGGTGTGTTGAGGTTTGCAGAGGGAGGTTGTACCGGGTCTTTGACCGGTACATTACGTGGTTTTTTCGTCGTTGTCTGCCAGGCTGCCTGAGATTCGCTTTTGCCCTGCGTTTCGCGTAGTTGGTGGCCGTTGGCCCAGTTCCGTTTCGTTCCGGTTTCCAGCAGCTTCGGTCAGGTTGGCCGTCTTCTAGATTGTTCGAGTAGTTCTAGTTTCTCTGGAGCCTTCGTCTGTCAGGTTGGTCTGCCTTTTTTGTTGTGGCCTTCTGCCTGCCAGTTTGTTTTCTTAATAATAAATTAGTTTTGCTCAGCTGCCGAGTGTTATTATGACCCTCCAACTGCCACCCGTGATCCCATCGTTCGACTTGGTTTGAGCCATCCCCCGGTTGGCACGCTTACCAGCTTTGGTGGGGGGGGATGGGTCTCAGCACCGTTATTAAAACCTACCTTCTCTGTCAAAGGCAATTGATAGTCTATTGAACCAACGTGCTGAGAGGATATTTATGATCTTTTCCCCAAAAGATCTTGTTTTAACAGATCCCAACGAATCCGACTATCGTAATCTCAATTGTTACATACATACATAGCAGATGTTTCTATAATTAAGGAAATTTTTATACAATAATAAAGCACAATAATGCACTGATTGAATAGTTTCAAATTGTATAGACAGAGCAGCTTCAATATTTAAAATTACTATTAACACTAAATAATATTCATCAAACTTGTGCGTGAAATTTAAAAACACCAAATGTATATTTTCATCATCTTCTTATAAGATAAGATTTCTAGTTAGTTACATAAATGAAACTTCCTCAGTTTTTTATAAAATACTAGGTAAATAAAATTCTCTTAAAATTGAATTGTAAAATTTATAAATAATGAAACCCTTTTAACACACATTAGGCCAGCTTGTACAGTAAAACATTATTATACGTAATTTCATTTATCTGTTACAGTAAGAGTTTATATTGAGTGAAACTATTGAAACATATTTCATGACATAATACGTTAGGCAGCTTTGATGTGATTTAAACTAAATTAAGGGTACTATTGTACTAATTATAATGTCATTTCATAAGTATTCTTGACTGCATTATTGAAATTTAAATGCAATATTAAGTGGTACATTGGACCTTTTCCGGAACTTCACTACAAATACTTTTTTTTAATCAAAATTACGGTTAAATTAGCTTAGTGGAATTAGTACTAGTTAAACGTTTTCTATTTAAGCCTTTTCCACACGTTTTCAACTAGTACTGATTCCATAATACTGTTGTGCATTTGGCCAAGTCAAACAATATTTAAAACTAGTTTTCTATAAACAATTTTTCCATTTATGAGGTCAAAAAGTGTCTGTAATTATCAAGGTCCAGTGTATACTAAAATACGAGTATTCACAGCTTCTATAATGGAGTATTACATGTTAAAATTCAGGATCAATGAGTGAACTGAAGTTATAATATAAGATTTTTAAAACTATTTTTGAATTATTGATTTTGATTTATTGTGTAGCCAAAGGCAGTGCAATATTTAACATATAAAATTAAACTTATGTTACTAAAAAATATATAGTCAAGGAGTTGTTTATGGGTCTCTAGACAATACAAACACTCTGGAAGAACTCTCCAACAGAATAAAGTTCTTATTCTAAGGGGTTTTTTAAATATAGTCCTAAAACGCTTCATTGTTAGCTGTTTTAACCAAGGCAGTAGGTGTTTGTAGAGTCGAATGACAATCTGATCAGGATCAGAGACTTATTACTCAGCAGGCAGTAGGCAACGTCTAGTTCGTGCCTCCTTCATGTATCATGGTTGTGCACCTGTCTTCTGGTGCATAATACTACATAAATAATATTTTCTTGTTAATTTCCAGTCGTCTAGCAAGCTGAACATTCCTCAGAATAACCGAAGAACAATTTTTGTAATCTACCCTTCCGCAAAAAGGAGTACATTCCACTCTTTTGCTACCATTGTGCCCAGGGCAATCTGCACGAAGCATCGGGGAAAGTGCTGTATCTACTATACAGATGAACTTTAATTTCAAACTGAATTCTGAAATATCTCTTTAGATGTATCATAACACTTTTTATATGTCAACATTTATTATTTTGTAAAATAAAATGTTTTGTCCAATTTAAAAAATGTGTCGTCATATTTACGATACGATAGCTTTAACGTAACTTTTTCAACACGTTAGCTTTCTAGGGTTAAAATTCAGGAGCAATGCACAGACAAGGTTTTATACAAGATATCAAAACTATTTCTATTATTCTTCGTGCAAATACGCACCTTTTAAGACCCATTTTGATTTTAAATTTCAAATTTTGATTTTTTTTCAGCCCATCTTACAGTATAGTTGTGACTTTGCTAGTATAGATATTAACTAGCAATGTAAATATCTACTTGACATGATATTTCAATTATTCGGCAATTTTTTTGAGAGGAAGACCCGAGTATTATACGTATAAGAAGTATCAAAGGAAGAACCCAACCAATTAGCAACAAGGACTTTGATAAGCTCTGTGAATTTCAAGGTGAGCCTAATCTCAGATAATATACACCAACATTTACATATTTAACCATCCAAACGCCAAGACTTATATAATTTCTCTAAAACTAAATAAAACTGTATGCAATAGGCAATTACATAAACTAATGTTACATATCGCTTACTGCACTTGCTATTTCCACATATAAAAACATAAAAAAGACATTTGAATAATTAATTAATTTAAACATATTAATATGATTTGCAATTAATTTAACCCTTGATCTATTGTAAACATCATGTAAACTATTTACGCAGTTGAACACGAATTTTATGAAAATTAACATCTGAACAAATGCTTCATTACCTTATCAATACTTCTTAATTCCTAGTTATATTTGGCTGATAACAATTTGTTTACTGACATTTTCCCGTTCTGCTGGTACTGTATATATTTGTATTAATAAGACAATATTACGTCATAAAACATTTTATTACTAAAACTTCATAAACCTAAAGTATTGTATGATGTACAAATATCTTATTTGTTTAAAGAAAGCAAAATATTATCTATACTTCTCAATTTACATGATAACAGCACCTTCTTCTATTTCACAGATTATTTAAGAATAAATTATCATTCCAACCTATGTGGAAATTTGCAGCTATAATCTATTTCCTCTTCAAAACAGTGGCTATTAAATATGAAAGAGTCTACGTCTTAAATATTTAAAAAACAAACAATCTTCTAATATATTTACAAGAATAATTTGAATTAGCAAATTTTATTACAAAACTAAATCTTAAAAATAAAAAAAACAATTAACTCAACTGTTATGTTTTCTGTCAACCCTTGCATTGTATTTGTTCACTTTTTGTAATTTTGTAGCTAATCAAAATTGAAACGTATGACTACGTTTGGTTTGAGTAACAAAATTTGACTTTTGATCATGTTTACTGTAAAAAAATTTTACTATTATATTTGACAACTTTATACGTATATATTTTATAAAAAACATCTTAAATAAACTTTTAATGTCTAAGTCCCTTTAACTCTGTTGAAGAATTTTTTTAACGTTTGTTGAAATTTGTTTTTGATAATTTAATTTCAGTCTCAAATAACTGAAAAATGGCTTTGTTTAGTAAGTCTAATTTGTTTTATAATAGTTTGATTTGGAAAATATAAAATTTGGAATAATACAATTTTAAAATTTCTTATTTGAGATCTAGCACTGGTTTTCAAGAAATTAAATTAATATTCTAAGTATTTTTTGAAAACAAAATTTCCTTTAATTTAAACCAGAAACGCCTCTTAAAAATATCTCACTGAAACTTGCTTTTTGTTATAGTAAGTATTTAATTGTATTTTATTTATAGATAAAATATACATTTATAAATAGAGAGGGGCCATGAATGATTGTAATACACACACTAATGGATGCTATACTTGTATTCAATTTCCAACATAATTAATAGAGTTGTGATGCAATATGTACTGTGGTCACACACTATACATAATGGCTCATTGAGTTAATAATCAAGCACTGGTTGGAAAAGCTTTGTTGACTGTTTGCACTGAGTTTGTTTTACATAAATTATGATCATATTTAAGTAATTAATACAGGTACAAGTCAACAAGTTGTTTTAATCATTACCCTAAAATATTGCCCAGCAATCAAATGTTTATAAGCATACCTGTTTTATATTTATCTAGTTTCTGTTCTCTATTTCTTGCTGGCTTTAGCTGTTTTCTATAGAATATTCATCATTGGCAATGTTATATCATGGCATCTCAGTTACATTGGCAATGTTATATCATGGCATCTCAGTTACATTGGCAATGTTATATCATGGCATCTCAGTTACATTGGCAATGTTATATCATGGCATCACAGTTACATTGGCAGCCCTACCAAGATGGTAGTAGAAGATTAAACCGTATTCTGAAATGAGGCAAATAGTTTCTATTTTAGAACTTTTAACATGTTGCTGGTTTACACTTATGTAAATAAGACACTTAAGTGGAATTATTACTTTACACATTTTTTAAAAGTCTTTTTAATAAAATGTTGTATGGCATGAAATATGTCTTATTTAATGAAAGTAAAGTGTTCTTTTTATTTTTCGATTCATATGATAACTTTAGATACTTCAGTTTCCCTAGTAATTTGGATATAAATTACTGTTCACTCCTAAAAGAGGATCAGTTTGAGAACAATCCCTGTATCTTTCCATTTCCAAAGACAAGAATACACCCCCTAAACAAAGGATAATCTGTACATCTTCGAGTTACATTTTTATAGTGAAAGAGACAAGCTAGTAAATAATTTCTAATACAATTACATTGTCTCAGAAATGCCACTGGGGATGCCACATCATAGCATGGGCGAAACATCTAGTTATATTGTAAATAATGTAGATAGCACCTTGACGCGGTTGTCAAAGGAAAATAAAGATTCTAGTTATACATCGGCCGCTTAAAGCTAAAATCTCAAAAAATAACATTTTATTTCAACGTATAACAGTGCCAAAATTGTATGTTACATTTCTTATTTAGGGGTTTTGATCAAAATCATTCCTATATCACAGAAGAGTAAGGACTCTTAGTGTGATTTTGTCATGTGAGAAGGCTATTTGCAATGCTTTGATGACAGACTGTCCAAGACAATGATGAAGATACGTGCCTGTGTTGGCGCTGCCTGTCAACACTGAACATAAACTAATTTCATCAGACAGGAAAACGGGCTGTCACAGTCTTCTCATTTCTATAGTCAATGATTTTATTTGTATTGACGATCAGTAGAAATTTAAGCATTAGATAATGTGGATGTAAAACTGACGTTGGGTTCAGAGTAATGGGTTCAGAGACATGCCACCTCTAGGTCAACTAGTTTTAAAAAACAAGTATTTGAACTTTGTTCGTCAAAAAATTTCTTTAAAAGCTTCCTGGACGTATTTTAATGTTTAGAGTAAAACAGGATACTGTAATTAGAGAATCAATTCATGCAATAAAGTCTAATCACCAGTCAATCAGTTTTTTACAACAAAAAACTAGTCAACTTAAAAATTACATTGACAAGTTAACCGATAAAATAGTTTACAAATAGTAATGTGTAAGCAACTTCAAATGAATTGACGTAGAAGAAGTGAAGTAAATCCATTGTTGGCCAACAGTCTGAATCACAGACTGTCAAAAAGCGCTTTAAATTGACATTGTATGTTTTGTAGAGAAAATAAAGAACACAGACTTCCAAAAGTACTTGTATGATGTACTACGGTATTTTAAACAAATCCATTGTTTGTTACATAGTCACGTTTATCAACTAATCATATTCATTATAAACTATAAACCCTATGTCTTTGTTGGAATGGATTAAACACCATTATAACGTCGTTTAATTTTGAACAAATTTTAAAAGTAGCAACCATTTTATATTTGTCGGTCGACTTTCATGTTGTATTTTTACACAACATGTCGATTACCCTTAGCCTCCTGTGACATAATTAATTGTTTAAAGTATATTTTCTGCAATTTCAAGTTTAGTTGAAGTAACTACCCACTTTAAAACTTCATCACTGATTAAGGCTTATAATATTTTAGGCCAATGTTCTCTTAAAAAAGACCTTCGTCAATTATAAACCATTTTCCTGTTGGCAAACCACAATTGTTATCTCTTACAAATGTCTGTAGATAAAAAATATGTAATTTACTTCAACCTCAAATAATGTACTAAATGTTGCCTAAAATAGAACAACAAAAACTGGAAGGTTGAGTTACAGATCGTATTTTCCTCGTGGTGTCGAAACAGCAGGTAGACCTTGTACCGGGTAGACATTAGGCCGCGAGCCGTCACTGAGGACGGTTGGACACATCGCAGGTAAGTGGGCTGGTTACCGATCATTTTCATATCGTGATACATTTTATAACCGTAAATATTAAGTATTTAATTGACTTTTATTGTATGTGTTTTTCCATTCAAGAGATCTCGTTAAATGTTAGTTCATTGTAGAGTCGGTAGACGAGACTTTTATTATGTTGATATGTCACAAACCTTTGCAGTTTTGTGTCTTAGTAGAGCAAAGTACTTTAAAATACTTATTTTTGAATTGTGTAAAACCAAAGAGCGTAAAAGAGGTAATAATATGTTATAAAAAGTACACGATCCTTATAACTGATGTAAGTATAAGAATGCCTCCTGATAGATAAGGAGTGCTTGCAAAGTAAACAGAAAATGCGTGGCAATAAACAGTTATCTATCTTGTCAGTTGATCAAAAAAGCATTTTATTCCTTTTTCATATTTTTATATCAAAGAATAATATTCCCTTCAAGAAATAGCGTAATGTAGACTTTTTAAAGATTACTACAGTAGGTATTTTTTTTTTTTTTAATTTCAAAGGTCTTTGTTTGTACAATACAAAAGACCTCAGGTCAAATAGGACGAGGCAGTAAGAAAATACAACCACTCTAAGAATTAAATGTCATATTGTTGATTGTTAACAATCGTAACGAAAGACTGCATTATAAAAATAATTTTGTTAACCAACAAAAATAAAAATAAAAAATTATCAAAACCCTTCTGACAGTAGGTTTACCCTAAAAATAATTTAAGAAAACTATTAAAATAATTTGTTACTTTTTTGTGAAAATGGATTAATTTCTCATATTCAGTTAGTTAAATTATATATCTACACATCAATAGTTAATAACTTTCTTATCTTTGTTCTTAAGCAGTATTTGTTGAATGACATTAAATTATTTGACTACGATTTATCTCAGTTTATTTTTTTGTCTATCTGTAATAAAATTTAAAAAAAATAAATAAAAAACGCTATAACTGAAACAAATGTTGTAACTTAAATTACATTTGAGTGTTTGTATGTTTTATTTTGACCTAAATTTCTCATGAAACATAAAAATCTATCGTAACTATTTTCAAAATGGAAACCAAGGTTTATGTCAAATATAATAAAATCCAACGAGAGGAAAAAAATTGTTAAGTTAATACCTTATCAATATTTTCTATGAATACTTACTTACTTATCCGGTCCCGTTCCAGTCAATCCTGGGTCTGGGTTGTCACCAAGCCTCTCCATCTTCTCCTGTCCCTCCACATCTCCTCTCTCACCACTTCCCCCCACACACTCCCTCTCTTTTCCACGTCTGTCCTCACTCCATCCAGCCATCTTCTTCGTGGTCTTCCTCTGGGCCTCCTTCCCTCCATTTCCCATTCCTCCATCTTCCTCGGCAACCTCTCTACACTCATCCTTTTTACGTGACCATACCACCTCAACCTTGCTTGTTCCACTCTTTCTCTTATACTCTCCTCCACTACATCCTTCCTTATCTCACTATTCCTAATTCTATCTCTTCGAGTTCTTCCCTTTATTGCTCTCAAGAACCTCATTTCCCCTGCCTGTACTCTACTCCACTCCCTTTCTGACATCCGCCATGTCTCTGCCGCATAAGTAATTATAGGCCTATAGTAATTCTTGAACATCATTACCTTGGCCCTCCTTGGTACCTCTTTGTCCCATACTAGGTGTTTCACCGTCCGGAAGAATCCCGCTCCCATTCCTAATCTGGCATTTATTTCCTGTTCCATTCTTCCATCACTTGACACCATCGTTCCAAGGTATTTGAAATCATCTACCTTTTTTAGTATACTTCCATCTACCAATATATCTTCTTCCAAAACTGTGTCCCTTCCTACTACCATTACTTCACTTTTTTCCTTGCTTATCCTCAGCCCTCTCTCCCTCATCTTCCTACTCCACTTGTCCAGTTGTTCTTGTATCTCCTCCCTGTTTTCTCCCCACATCAGAATATCGTCAGCAAACATCATTATCTTCATCTCTTCATTTGTCTCCTCTTTAATTTCTCTCATCATTATCTCCATAACTACATTAAAAAGAATCGGAGACAGAACACTCCCCTGTTTCAGCCCTTTCTTTACCTTGAACCATTCTGTATTACCATCACATGTCCTAACTCTGCACTCGTGCACCCTATACAATTCCTTAACCCATTTCATCATATTTTCTGTCACTCCTATTTTTTCCATACTCTCCCATATACTTTTTCTCTTAACAGAATCGTAGGCTTTCTCGACATCTATAAACACCAGTATTAACTTTTTATTGAACTCCCAGTGCTTTTCAACCATTTGTCTCACTGCAAAAATCAAGTCGATCGTACTTCTTCCCTTCCTAAACCCATGTTGTTCCTCCCCTATCTGGTCCTCTATCACGTCCTTAATCCTGTTAACAATTATTTTTTCAAATATTTTGGCAACATGGCTTATTAATGTTACTCCTCTATAGTTCTTGCATAGTCTTCTACTTCCCTTCTTGTGTATTGTTATTATTTCACCTTTCCCCCAGTCGTCAGGCACTCTTCCTTCCCTCCATACGCATGTGAAGACTCTCTTCAACCAATGTACTCCCACTGCTCCCAAAGCCTTTACCATATCTGATGATACTTCATCTGGTCCTGGGGATTTCCCACTTTTCATCTCTTTCACCGCCTTTTCTATTTCCCTCCAACTTATCTCTTCCCCTCTCTCCCATTGCTCCTCATTTTCGTCTTCCTCTTCTTCCTCATAGTTTTCATTCAACAGTTTTTGGAAATACCTTTTCCACAAATTTTTCATTTCCACTCCTTCCACCATGACTCCATTTTCATTTTGCATTGTTTTGGCACTTTCGGTCACTCTCTTTTTGTTCCTCATCATACTATAGAACATCTTTTTGTTTTGTCCTAAGTCTTCCTCTAACTTTTTCGTGAAGTTCTCCCATTCCTTGTCCTTTGCGTCCTTTATTATTCTTCTGCATTCTCTCTTCTTTGCCAAATATTCATCTTTGTCTTCTTGCGCTCTGGTTTTCCACCGCTTCCTCCATGCTTTGTTCTTCTCTTTTACTCCTTTAATTGTCTCTTCATTCCACCAACTTGTTTGTTTTTCTCTTCTTTTCCCCTTTGTTCTCCCACATACCTTTTCGGCTGCCTTTACTATTGTGTCCTTGAACCGATTCCATTCCTCTTCCAGCTCCCCTACCTCTGTTCTGGGTAACTCCTTTTTTACCATATTTCTAAATTCTTCCTTCTTCTGCTCCTCCTGCAGTCTCCATCCCTTTATTCTTTCAACTGGTTTTGTCGTTCTGCTCTCTTTTATTTCCATTCTAAACACCCCCACCAACAGTCTATGGTCCCCTCCTACGCTTACGCTGGGAATCACCTTGACATCCATGATCTTTTCTCCCCATTCTCTATCTGTTATTATATAATCAATCACACTTTTTACTATCCCATCCCAACTATACCTTGTTATTATATGGCTCTCCCTCTTTTGAAATCTCCCATTTCCAATTGTCAATGCATTTCTTTGGCACATGTCCAGCAGTCGTCTTCCTTCCTCATTTCTGTTTCCAAACCCAAAATTGCCCAACACCTCCTCAAACCCTCTTCTGTCGGTCCCAACCTTTGCATTTAAATCCCCCATTAATATATTTACATTTCGTATTTGGTCTTCCAGCTTTTCTTCAAACTCTTCCTTTTCTTCCTCTGAACATCCTGTCTGTGGTGCATACACCTGCATTATATTTATTTCCTTGTTTTTGTTTCTAATCCTAACTGTCATCATTCTATCCGATATAAACTCCACTTCGTCTAGCATCTCCTTTATCCTCCTATTAACCATTACTGCTACTCCATTCCTTTTTGATCTTCCTCCACTCCAGTACAGCCATGTCCCTCCTCTCAACTCTCTACTTCCCTGCCCCTTCCACTTTGTTTCACTCAATCCCAGAATGTCTATTCTCCTTTCCTGCATCTCGTCTATCAATTCTTCTGTTTTTCCCGAAAGCGTAAGTATGTTCAGTGTTCCAATCTTTATCCTTTTTCGTTTCCAGTCACGTCCGTTACTCCTGTCCTTCCGAGGCTTGGTTATTGTTTTGAAAGCAATATCAACTTCGCTATCGGCTTGCTAGGCCTGACATAGCTGTTGTTTGGTATCTCTCTTAGTCTGGCTTCTACCCCACGAAGACCTGTCCGGCTTGGGTGACCCTACCGGTAGCAAGCTACCGCCGGCATAGCTCTCGGGGTTGTGGAAGCACGCAAGCCCCCCCGCCACGTCAAGGCAGAGATACCTTCGGGGGGGTTTCTATGAATATACCATTTAATTTATTCTATTGTAAAGAATAATGCTACATAACATTAAAAAAGTAACTCATCACATTACGTACTCCATAAACTGCTGTAACCAATTACTGTTCCCCAAGGTTCATTCACCAGCTACAGTAATAACAGTATTTTACATTACAAATTACTATAATATACTGTCCAAACTGAACATTGTTGTGAATTAACAGCAACATTACCAGACATGTTATAGTAAATAAAACAATAACAAGAACGGTTAGGGAGGAATAATAACAAACACTTCTTACAATAACAAGTTTAAACAAGTGATTTGAATAATCAACGTGCCATTTAAATCCGGATATGGTTTAATTCAGTTTAAAGTGTTCAAAAATAATTAAAGGATCTTTAGATTAGCATAATGGTTAGGTCTTTGATGGTTAGGTGTAAGAGAGGACTTTTAAGTCCTAACCTCGCCAATTGTGTGTAAAATAAAGTCATTTTTCATTTCATTCATCTCATTCATTTCATTTTATTAGCATAAAAATAAACACCATTGAGTACTATTTTAATACCATTTAAACACGATGTGCAAATTGTACATCTATATTCAAGTTTCCACCTAATTAAAAAACGTACCGCAATTTACGTTTTGCAAAAATTATTAGTTCATTTGACAAACTCAAGCATACTTACACACATTAAAAACATCAGTTATAACAGTTAAATTAAAAATATAAACTATCCTTAGGCCATTAATAGTTAATGTGTAATTTAGATTTTATAAGTTCATATTTAAAAATCACATACGAGGAAACTAAATTGCATTGCCTTTAGGTGCCCGGCTATACTTCATTACCTTTTAATGTATTAAATTTAAGATTATTTAGTCTCCAAACACATTTAGAATACAAATCTTTTTTCAATTTATGGCAACGTGAAATACTATGTATCGTCTAAACAGTATCAAATCTTCGACAACAGTAATGCGCTATGTATTAAGCAATGTGAGATGTCAGTGATAAAATACCTTATTAGTTTTAAATGATAACCAACCTCCAGATCATAAATAATCGACGACTTGCGCTACTCTCGTGCAATCCATTTCAGTAACAGTAACCCACGTCAATCCACGATCCAAAGTTGTGAACGTTAATCAAGACGACATTTAATCACATTGTTGCACACTGCTAAAACAACTGTTAATTTATAGTAGCGAAATCATCTGATGAATGTTATTCACATTAAATATGAAATTATGTTGATATACTAACCGACTGCCCGTGCTACGCTTCGAGGTTGTTTTTATACCAGGTTATTGCTGTGTTCTAATTAATTTTAACGTTTTCTGATTGAAATCAGGTTGATCTCCTAGTTAAGAAAGTTTTATAGGCTAGAAAGCCTTCTAGGTCTACTTTAGGAGGGTGCAAAATAGTGCATTGTCATAGTTAGTGGAAATTACCTTAAACATTACACAGTGAAAACCACTTAAATTGCTACTTTTTATTAGCACGGCCTTATTGCCCATCTAGACAATTACATGATCCTCTGAGTCAAATTTCAGTTTCATAGAATCAATCAATATTGATGCCAAATATGTTTAATCAATAATTAAACATAAATGCTTTCGTTATTAAAAAAGCAACAAAAAGTCTAGCCTAATACAGTATTGGTATTGCCAAAAACAAAAAAAAACATTAAATCCATGAATAAAATAACTGTGCATTTTTACATAAATTTGATGACATTTACAAGGTGTTATTAAATAAATATTTTCGTATGGCTGAAATAGAACATTTTTGAGTTGTTGTGATAATTTCTTGTAATTTATGTTTTGGTGATTTAAATTTTTTTTTTAAATCAGCAGTACATTTTGACATTTTTTCTTCTTGATCCAATTAAAAAGCCAATTATTTATATTTCTTTTAAATTGTATATTTTTTATAATAGTATACTGTTGGTTGATAAATGTTATTTTTTCTTTTTTTTATTCTTATTTCATTAGGTTGGTTTTCATCTTGTTTAAATATAATTGCTGGATTAATAATCATTCCAATTTCCCTTTAATGAACATCATGTATATTCTTCTGGTGCCCCCTACTTCAGTTATTCCTTGAACCTGCTCGTACGCGATAAATCCTTTTTCTGTGAAACAGGTTTCTATAATACCTCTTATTTTATGATGCCTCGTGTTGGGTAATGTTTCACTTTACTCACAAATCCCAAGACATGGGGAAAATCCAATCTTGCTTTTGCATCGCCGATCACGGTTAATGTCTTGGGATTTGCCCGGTTTGTCTCTAACAGCTGCAACATTGGTCGACATCTTCAGTGCATATCTCCACTCGCTTACTGATAATCCTTCATATTTCCAAATCTATTTGTTCCTTGATGGACATTCTTTAACTACATGTACTTTCCTTTGCCTTTTTGGGGGTGGAGGGGGCTACAACGATATCGTTTTTCAAATTGTATCGAACTTATTATTTTTTTATCTTACTGACGTTATGGAATTTTGATTCTTTATTTAGAAACTATCAGTTTTCCTCCTAGACAATAGTTTTATAGTCTAGAAAAGTCTGTAAGTCTACTTTTAGGTGGTGTACAGTAGGGAAATAGTGTCTGAATCAGTGGAATATCGGGTTTCTAGCTGTGGATTACTAAAACAGGAATTGATTGAATTAGTTTAGTAGTCTAACACTCCTTTCTTCCATTGCTCATCGTCCATTTATATTGACATTTTTTTAAAACTATAATTTAAGCTTCTTCCTAAGTTTTTCTTGTCGTTAGTTTTCGTGAACTTTGGGCTGAAAACAAAAAGTAAAAAACAAACTAAGCAAGATAAACAGATGTATTGTTTAATGTTTATCTATAAATAAAAACAGGTTTGTTTATTTTAACATGCTATTGTATATTCTAAAATATTTCTCCACATTTTGTAAATGTCCATATATATCTATTTATGAATTACAGAAATATACTATAATCAGTTGTAATAATATTTAGAGTAAGACAAAGAAGAACATGCATTTCTAGTTAGATCTTTGTAGATAAATACAGATAAACGTATTGTTTCAACTATACTAATTTACGCAGTAATCCACTAAATTTAGTGTACTTATTTATATGTATAAATATTTTCCTAAAAATGCCATTTTATTTGGAGTTAATTAAAACTAACATGAACATCCCCAAAACGTAATATAAGTTAACGAGGCAATCGAGTTTGAGGATTTTGAATGTGGGGTTAGTAATGTTTCAGTATCCTTTTAGTGTTATTTACGGCCTATCTATGTACTTCAAGAAAATTATTTACTAAATTAAAAGCATTTACTAAACAAATACTCTCGGAAACACACAACTGACGATTAAATTGTTCATCAGTTCTTTCAGTGTAGCAAACAATAACGACGTTAAAACAACGTAGGTCACTCACTGATAATCAAAAGGTTGGAACGTAAGGGAAGTTGGGCTCCCACAATAGAGGGTTTGATTGAACGTGTATACTGTCTGACTCAATCAACAGATGTATTGTAACACTGTATGACACAATTAAGCATTTATCGGGTAGAAGCCATTGTAGGACTATATATGTATGCTGTTAGTCTCAATCAACCGATGCTTTGTAACATTGTTTGACACAATGTGGAAGTTATCGGGTAGAAGCAGTTGTAGAAGGACTATAAATATATGCTGTTAGTCTCAATCAACCGATGCTTTGTAACATCAAGTCAAATCAATTCAAATCAGATCAAGTTTGACATTTGATTAACATTGTTTGACATTTAACATTGTTTGACACAATGTGGAAGTTATCGGGTAGAAGCAGTTGTAGAAGGACTATAAATGTATACTGTTAGTCTCAATCAACCGATGCTTTGTAACATTGTTTGACACAATGTGGAAGTTATCGGGTAGAAGCAGTTGTAGAAGGACTATAAATGAATGCTGTTAGCCTCAATTAGCCGATGTATTGTAACAATATTTGACACAATGTGGAAGTTATCGGGTAGAAGCAGTTGTAGGACTATAAATGTATGCTGTTAGCCTCAATTAGCCGATGTATTGTAACAATATTTGACACAATGTGGAAGTTATCGGGTAGAAGCAGTTGTAGGACTATAAATGTATGCTGTTAGTCTCAATTAGCCGATGTATTGTAACAATATTTGACACAATGTGGAAGTTATCGGGTAGAAGCAGTTGTAGAGGGACTATAAATGAATGCTGTTAGTCTCAATTAGCCGATGTATTGTAACAATATTGGCACAATGTGGAAGTTATCGGGTAGAAGCAGTTGTAGAAGGACTATAAATGTATGCTGTTAGTCTCAATTAGCCGATGTATTGTAACATTGTTTGACACAATGTGGAAGTTATCGGGTAGAAGCAGTTGTAGAAGGACTATAAATGTATGCTGTTAGTCTCAATTAGCCGATGTATTGTAACAATATTTGACACAATGTGGAAGTTATCGGGTAGAAGCAGTTGTAGAAGGACTATAAATGAATGCTGTTAGTCTCAATCAACCGATGCTTTGTAACATTGTTTGACACAATGTGGCAGTTATCGGGTAGAAGCAGTTGTAGAAGGACTATAAATGAATGCTGTTAGTCTCAATTAGCAGATGTATTGTAACAATATTTGACACAGTGTGGCAGTTATCGGATAAAAGCCGTTGTAGGACTATAAATGTATGCTGTTAGTCTCAATTAGCCGATGTATTGTAACAATATTTGACACAGTGTGGAAGTTATCGGGTAGAAGCAGTTGTAGGAGGACTATAAATGTATGCTGTTAACCTCAATTAGCCGATGTATTGTAACAATATTTAACACAATGTGGAAGTTATCGGGTAGAAGCAGTTGTAGAAGGACTATAAATGTATGCTGTTAACCTCAATTAGCCGATGTATTGTAACAATATTTGACACAGTGTGGCAGTTATCGGATAAAAGCCGTTGTAGGACTATAAATGTATGCTGTTAGCCTCAATTAGCCGATGTATTGTAACAATATTTGACACAGTGTGGCAGTTATCGGATAAAAGCCGTTGTAGGACTATAAATGTATGCTGTTAGCCTCAATTAGCCGATGTATTGTAACAATATTTGACACAGTGTGGCATTTATCGGATAAAAGCCGTTGTAGGACTATAAATGTATGCTGTTAGTCTCAATTAGCCGATGTATTGTAACAATATTTGACACAGTGTGGAAGTTATCGGGTAGAAGCAGTTGTAGAAGGACTATAATGAATGCTGTTAGCCTCAATTAGCCGATGTATTGTAACAATATTTGACACAGTGTGGCAGTTATCGGATAAAAGCCGTTGTAGGACTATAAATGTATGCTGTTAGCCTCAATTAGCCGATGTATTGTAACAATATTTGACACAGTGTGGCAGTTATCGGATAAAAGCCGTTGTAGGACTATAAATGTATGCTGTTAGCCTCAATTAGCCGATGTATTGTAACAATATTTGACACAGTGTGGCAGTTATCGGATAAAAGCCGTTGTAGGACTATAAATGTATGCTGTTAGTCTCAATTAGCCGATGTATTGTAACAATATTTGACACAGTGTGGAAGTTATCGGGTAGAAGCAGTTGTAGAAGGACTATAATGAATGCTGTTAGCCTCAATTAGCCGATGTATTGTAACAATATTTGACACAGTGTGGCAGTTATCGGGTAAAAGCCGTTGTAGGACTATAAATGTATGCAGTTAGTCTCAATCAACCGATGCTTTGTAACATTGTTTGACACAATGTGGAAGTTATCGGGTAGAAGTAGTTGTAGAAGGACTATAAATGAATGCTGTTAGCCTCAATCAACCGATGCTACGTATCATGGTATGACACAAATTGTCAATCGGATATTCACAGTTGTCTTCTATGAAAGTGTTTTGTTAGTCTCATCAACTCCTTTTTGTTAGTTTATTATCATTATAGGGCAGGTAAATATTATACTTACTGTAATATGATACTAATTTCAACTGATTTTCACCTTATGTAATGCTAATTTAAAAGTTCGGAAAATTCCAAATAATATATAAAGCAATAAAACACAGGATACCAACGTAGTTGTTAAATTATGTCATTGCAAGGAGAAAGGTTTGTTTTCCCCTATCCCTGTTTTCAGTTAGTAATATAAGCTTTCTTCCCTAGTTGTTGACCAATGAAGTTGAGGAGATCCTATATAAAATATACGAATAATATATTTTGTTTTTACTATGACATTTTTTACTTCTGTCACCAACCTGGAAAATAAAGTGCTCTGCCAGATTGGACCAGGCTAATTAAAATTCCTAATCCACAAAGCCTCGTGAATACCAACAACCCCGTGTTGGCCACGAAGAGAGGCGTATTGGGGCTCTGTTGGACGTGTTGGCCACAAAGGGAGACGTATTAGGGCTCTGTTGGACGTGTTGGCCACAAAGGGAGATGTATTAGGGCTCTGTTGGATGTGATGGTCACAAAGGGAGATGTATTAGGGTTCTGTTGGACGTGTTGGCCACAAAGGGAGATGTATTAGGGCTCTGTTGGACGTGTTGGCCACAAAGGGAGACGTATTAGGGCTCTGTTGGACGTGTTGGCCACGAAGGGAGACGTATTAGGGCTCTGTTGGACGTGTTGGCTACAAAGGGAGACGTATTAGGGCTCTGTTGGACGTGTTGGCCACAAAGAGAGACGTATTAGGGCTCTGTTGGACGTGTTGGCCACGAAGGGAGACGTATTAGGGCTCTGTTGGACGTGTTGGCCACAAAGGGAGATGTATTAGGGCTCTGTTGGACTTCGAAATAAACCTTTTGTACGTTTATAAAATATACAAAACTGTAAAATATTAGTTTGTGTTTAATTTTAAAAGTGTACTATAAAATTCGTTAGGTTACATATGTTAGTTGTCGTAATAAACATAAAAACGCCTTCATTAGGTTTTAGATACTACATTTGACAAATGGTTGGATGCTGGACGAACCGCGTTCATTCAAGTTTGTAACTATCAGTTTATTGATTGCTGATACAATATAGTTCAAAGTTAACCAATGATTGCTCAGTTCAGAAACAAGTGTATGGAGCAGAAGAGGCTCTAAGGTTAGATAATCTAATACAGAAAAACTGAGATAAGAATATACCTGTAAACGTATTTTGTACTTTTCTTTAACATTTAGACATTTTCAGACATTAACTTAGAGTAACTTTTAAATTTGCATCCAAACATTAACTTTATAAATTTACATTTACTCAGTAAATTATGTTACTTTATGAACTTATCAGACATTGATTTTAATGAACATTTTCACTCACATTTTGACATACAGCATACAATATTGATGATTTGCATTTAGCTTTAATTGTTCATTTTTATTGCCTATTATTCGTAATCAAACCTAGAATACATTTGGATATTATCACGTATCGTACTACACACTATATTTTAGATGTATTCAATGGATGGCTCAGAAGTTTCGTTTAAGTCACGAAAAAGTTCTCTAACTCAATCGAGATTCTTAAAAATTTTCTCACATATGAATAAACATATTTTAAACATATGATATGTTTTAATATCAATTTATACTATTCATTTTCTTCTTTATTAATCTATATCTATATTAATCTATCTAGTGACGAACGGGCTAAAGTAAAATACTCACTTTAGTTATCAGGATTAAATAACAAATAATGAGTTAAAACTTTGAAATTGAACTGGTATCTACGAAATGTACTTAATGGCTTTAAACGCAAAGTAAAGAGATATATAAATATTTGAAATATTCTTTTTATGAAACCATTAATAACTACATTAATAATCACTAATCAGTTATTAAAGTATTATAGATGTATTTTTCTTGTACAATGCATAAATATAGAATCTCGAACCAAGTATTACCAACAGTAAGCCAGACAAACACGTCCAAAAGAGCCCTAATACGTCTCCCTTTGTGGCCAACACGTCCAACAGAGCACTATTACGTCTCCCTTTGTGGCCAACACGTCCAACAGAGCCCTAATACGTATCCCTTTGTGGCCAATACGTCCAACAGTATTGGCCACAAAGGGAGACGTATTAGGGTTCTGTTGGACGTATTGGCCACAAAGGGAGATGTATTAGGGCTCTGTTGGACGTGTTGGCCACAAAGGGAGACGTATTAGGGCTCTGTTGGACGTGTTGGCCACAAAGGGAGACGTAATAGTGCTCTGTTGGACGTGTTGGCCACAAAGGGAGACGTATTAGGGCTCTTTTGGACGTGTTTGTCTGGCTTACTGTTGGTAATACTTGGTTCGAGATTCTATATTTATGCATTGTACAAGAAAAATACATCTATAATACTTTAATAACTGATTAGTGATTATTAATGTAGTTATTAATGGTTTCATAAAAAGAATATTTCAAATATTTATATATCTCTTTACTTTGCGTTTAAAGCCATTAAGTACATTTCGTAGATACCAGTTCATTTAAAAGTTTTTACTTATTATTTGTTATGTAATCCTGATAACTAAGTGAGTATTTTACCTTAGCCCGTTCGTCACTAGAGTCCATATAGATTAATAATGAAGAAAATGAATAGTATAAATTGATATTAAAACATATTATACGTTTAAAATATGTTTATTCATATGTGAGAAGATTTTTAACAATCTCGATTGAGTTAGAGAACTTTTTCGTGACTTAAACGAAACTTCTGAGCCATCCATTGAATACATCTAAAATATAGTGTGTAGTACGATACGTGATAATATCCAAATGTATTCTAGGTTTGATTACGAATAATAGGCAATAAAAATGAACAATTAAAGATAAATGCAATATTTTAAGCAGTACGTATGTCAAAATGTAAGTGAACATTTTCATTAAAGTCAATGTCTGATAAGTTCATAACGTAACATAATTTACTGTGTAAATGTAAATTTATAAAGTTAATGTTTGGATGCAAATTTAAAAGTTACTCTAAGTTAATGTCTGAAAATGTCTAAATGTTAAAGAAAAGTACAAAATACGTTTACAGGTATATTCTTATCTCAGTTTTTCTGTATTACATTATCTAACCTTAGAGCCCTTCTGCTCCATACACTTGGTCCTGAACTAAGCAATCATTGGGTAACTTTGAACTATATTGTATCAGCAATCAATAAACTGATAGTTACAAACTTGAATGAACGCGGTTCGTCCAGCATCCAACCATTTGTCAAATGTAGTATCTAAAACCTAATGAAGGCGTTTTTATGTTTATTACGACAACTAACATATGTAACCTAACGAATTTTATAGTACACTTTTAAAATTAAACACAAACTAATATTTTACAGTTTTGTATATTTTATAAACGTACAAAAGGTTTATTTCGAAGTAAAATAAAACACTTTATGTATATTTCAACTGTAAACCCTTGTCATATGTTTATGTGGAAGTGAAATGTTCACGTAATGTTCCTTGATAAACACAGTAAGTTATTCTTAAGTAATATTATAATATTAAATTGTAATACTAACATGACATGTTCTTTAACATAGTAGACTACGGGGTTTTTTTCACGATAGGATATAATAATATAGATATAAAAATAAGTAGTAAAGTTGTACAAGTTTAATTTTCACAAATTAATTAAATGACATTCAGTGATTTATTAAACAGTGTATTAATTTAAAAAGTGTTGCTATCTGTAAAAAAATGCCTTATATATAAAATATTTAATAATGGCATCATTATCATGCGACTTAATAGCCCGGTGTGCCCGCTACAATACAGCCTGTACAACGCCTGCGAACCAGGGTTAGGCAAGTGGCCGCATTCATTCAAGTCTGTAACTATCAGTAGGTATATTGCACTGGGTTGGTGATTATACAATCCACCACACCCAAAGCCAATGTTGCCCACTTGGGAGTTACACACGGTATTAACCTCATTGCTCTATTCCATCACGTAATTGTGCTTTATGATGCAGCTTATCAACTTCTTATCTCCCTCCTTGTCATGCTCTCTTGGACCATCCTCCTGGCCAGCCTCTCTCTGGTTTTGGCCACTGATGAGCTCTCCCCCCCTATCGTCACTGTAGAGCATGGACAAGTGCGGGGCCGAACCCTTTCTACCACCTCAGGAAGGACCATCTACTCCTTCGAGGGCATCCCCTATGCCAAGCCACCTGTTGGTGAACGCAGGTTCAAGGTAAAGAAGTGTGCTGGGGTTGGGAATGTTTCACATATAATGTAAGTTAAGAAGAAGAAGAAGAAAATAGCATAAATATTCTCTCAATTCTTAGAACTTAGGCTTAAGCGGCCGGTGTCATAACTAGAATCTACAGTTTCCGGTGACAACCGCGTCAAGGTACGATCTACAATATTTACAAGATGACCAGACGATACGCCCATACTTTGATGTGGCGTCCTCAATGGTTTCTCCGAGACTGAAATCGGCGAGTGACCATCCAGCTTTTATAACAGGTGGTGGGGTGGGGATTGGTTGGCAGGTATGCTGGAGAGGGGGGTGGAGGCACTACCCACGTGACCTCGGTCATTGGCCGAAAAATCAATATGGCTGACTCTTCCATTTTATTTTAATTTACTTAAAATGGGTTCCCATGTCTTTGGCAGCCGTATAATATCATCCTTATTAAAAGTATTTCTTCTTTTATATATTTCTATGGCTTCCCTTACGATTCTCGGGTAGTAATGTGGGATGTTGGCAAGGACTTTAGTTTTGTCAAATAAAATTCCATGATTACTCTTTTGTGCTATGTTCAGCAACTGCAGACTTTTCCGTATCTTCATTCTTAGTATGCCTTATATGTTCCTTAATCCTTGTGGAAATTAACCTCTTGGTTTCCCCTATGTAGACTGACCCGCAACTACAAGGTATTTCATATACTCCAGGCATAGCTAGTGGAATTTTATCTTTGACTGGCCTCAGAAAATTCATTAATCTATTCGGTGGCTTGTAAATGGTTTTTATATTTTCTTTACTTAATAGCCTGCCAATCTTTTCCATTGTTCCCTTTATGTAAGGTAGATACGCCTTTTTTAGGTATCCTTATCTTGTCTTGTATCTATTCTATTGTCTTGTTCTTTCCTTTTCAACTGTTTTCCAATAGTATTATTGATTTCTCTAACTGAATATCCCTTCTGATTTAATGTTGAATGCAATATTTGTCTTTCTTTCTTCCAACTATTTTGGTCTGAAATGTGAATGGCTCGATTGATTAAAGTGTTTAAAACTGCATTCTTCTGTGCCGGATGATTATGGGAAGCAGCATTTAGATATCTATTGGTATGTGTAGGTTTCCGGTAAACCGAGTGGCCTATTCGTCCATCTCTTCTTCTCACAGTTTAAACGTCAAGGAAAGGCAGACTTCCGTTATTCTCTATTTCCATTGTGAACTTGATATTAGAGTGAATAGAATTGATATGGTGCAGAAAATCATCCAATCTCTCTCTACCATGTGGCCACACAGCCTACATATCGATACCATGCCTTTGGTTTTAAATCAGACGTTTCAAGTGCCTTCTTTTCAAATATTTCCGTATAAAGATTAGCTGCAACTGGTGATAGAGGAGATAGAGGTAAAAAAAGTTGGAGTCACTATCGGAATTCGATCCCATCCCCAGCGCTATTTGATTCCATTGCATTCGCTACTGATTTGATTCCACTGTCATGTCCCACAAACACCCCTGTTCTCTATAAAGTTCTATAAATTCCATCCAGAACTGTTCGTTATCGCTGAACGACATTTTACTCTTGTCAACTCATACAAAACACCAATAACTTGCACTGTAACTAAACAAGCAACACGTCGGCAATGTTCTTCAACAAGAACAATAACACATTGAACCCCTCCCTCCGAAGTGATGTGAATCTAATTAAAGAAATTCACACGGACCAAAGGTTACTGGCAAGCATGCTCACCCCCCTAGCTTAATAGTTGACCCACTAACTCACCCTCACACAAACAGTGGTACCTGTTATAAAAGCTGGAAGGTCACTCGCCGATTTCAGTCTCAGAGAAACCAGAGGATGCCACATCACAGTATGGGCGAAACGTCTGGTCATCTTGTAAATATTGTAGATAGTACCTTGACGCGGTTGTCACCGGAAACTGTAGATTCTAGTTATTCTCTCAATTCCTTAAAACTGACGAAAGAAGTATCTTGTAAGTAGAAGAGGGTACCTGTAAAACCTGAGATTATGTCAAGTTTATTTTCCACCCAAATTACGCACCCCTTTAAAGTATGACGTATGTATTTAATTGCTTCTGTAAATTCATTGTACGATATAGTAATCCAATATATGAATAAAATTATATTAATAACAATATTCCATCCAAACAACACAAGATTGTACAGCAAAAGTTAGCAAACAGAACTTGTAATATAAATACTTTTGTTAATTTTGTTAATATACTTTTAAATATTTAAAATAATATTCCATTTTCCTTTCAAACAATTTACTAATCTTCCAAAAGTATGCACATAAAAAAAGTTGGTCATTATTTTTGATATGGTAAGTTGTTTCTTATATCATTAGTAATTTACAATCGGAGTTTCTGTTTTATTCGTTCAATGAAATGTTGCAATTTAAATTATGTATAGCCGAAATGAAATATAGTTATTTTTAAACAGTGGACAACATGATTCAGTAAATTTAAAAATTCTAAGTTCCAGGCCAAGTCTGTAGACAGTAGATTAAGTTACATAACAATTAAGTGAAATATGATATTGTAAACACATTATTACCATTCAGTTTAATCCTTAAGCAAGTATATTTAGATTCAACATAATATAAATATTGATACAATTTTTTAATTTATACATAGTAGTTGGTTCATATAAACCCCATTAATATAAAAAATAATAATAATGTCAACATATTCCTATGAAATAAAATTTTAGCGATTTATCCTACAGAAGCACATTCATTCTGATATTGAATGGCTTCTGAACAAGAATTTTGATAAACGTTTAATTTAATTAAATATTAAATACTTAGATTATGGTAACTTATATTTATTTATACTGTATATGGAGAGTTTTGGAATTTCTGTAAAAATATTTATAATGCATTAATGCGATTGGTCAGAATCGTAGTTGGAAGTTAATTGGAAGAGGTAATAACCGGCTGTAATTGGCCTATTAATGAATGACACTCTCTAAGGAATACTCGGCCTTAGTTTGTAACATTGACTACATTTGATCATCTACATTTATCTCACTCATTCGAAATTCCAATTCGACCATAGCGGTGTCTTAAGTAAAAAATTACATACACACATTTAAATATGCTCTGAAAATTGATAATATTTCTATCTCAACGTTCAGAACAAGTAATACAATCCTTAAAACATATTTATTTTGGAAATAAATGCTTGAAAAGTGATAAAACATACAATTGATTACTAATCAATGCCCAATACTCCCAGGAGCATGGTTCTTCCCTAGAACTACTTAGGTCTACTCTGTAACTCTCAGACCATATCTGAGCTCATGCCTCGTGTTCTCCTCCCAGACCTACGTAGGTCTAGTCTGTAACTCTCAGTCCATCTCTGAGCTCATGCCTAGTGTTCTCCTCCCAGAACTACGTAGGTCTAGTCTGTAACTCTCAGTCCATCTCTGAGCTCATGCCTAGTGTTCTCCTCCCACAACTACGTAGGTCTAGTCTGTAACTCTCAGTCCATCTCTGAGCTCATGCCTCGTGTTCTCCTCCCAGAACTACGTAGGTCTAGTCTGTAACTCTCAGTCCATCTCTGAGCTCATGGCTCGTGTTCTCCTCCCAGACCTACGTAGGTCTAGTCTGTAACTCTCAGTCCGTTCTCCTCCTAGAACTACTTAGGTCTAGCCTGTAACTCCCAGTCCATATTTGAGCTCATGCCTCGTGTTCTCCACCCAGAACTACGTATGTCTAGTGTAACTCTTAGTCCATCTCTGAGCTCATGCCTCGTGTTCTCCTACTAGAACTATTTAGGTCTAGTCTGTAACTCCCAATCCATATTTGAGCTCATGCCTAGTGTTCTCCTCCCAGAACTACGTAGGTCAAGTCTGTAACTCTCAGTCCATCTCTGAGCTCATGTCTAATGTTCTCCTCCCAGAACTACGTAGGTCTAGTCTGTAACTATCAGTCCGTTCTCCTACCAGAACTACGTAGGTCTAGTCTGTAACTCCCAGTCCATATTTGAGCTTATGCCTCGTGTTCTTCACCCAGAACTACATAGGTCTAGTGTAACTCTCAGTCCATCTCTAAGCTCATGCCTCGTGTTCGCCTCCCAGAACTACGTAGGTCTAGTCTCTAACTCTTAGTCCGTTCTCCTCCCAGGACTACGTAGGTCTAGTCTGTAACTCCCAGTCCATCTCTGAGATCATGCCTCGTGTTCTCCTCCCAGAACTACGTAGGTCTAGTCTGTAACTCCCAATCCATATTTGAGCTCATGCCTAGTGTTCTCCTCCCAGAATTACGTAGGTCTAGTCTGTAACTCTCAGTCCATCTCTGGGCTCATGCCTACTGTAGTGTTCTCTATTTAAGGAAGCAGAACCTCTTAACAAACCTTGGGTAGGTGTTTGGGATGCGACCCATCCTGGAAGTGTCTGTCTGCAGTACGACCACATGACCTACCTCCTGGAGGAGCCGATACTTGGGGACGAGGACTGTCTCTATGTCAACGTGTACACGCCTGAGGTAAGGTTACAGGAGAGAAACCTTGTATGTGTGACGTATGCATACAAGCGAGTTGGAACTCTTCCAAAACCAACCTCTTGCCTAAGTAGGTGCTGTTACATTTGCATTTGGATCCTTATCGTTACTTATAAAACTTTAATATGAGAACATTGTGATTTCATATTATTTTGCTATACTAGTTTTATTTTTAATTTAAAAAAATAACGTAGGTTTTATTAATGTATAACCTACAAGATTACTTTTTAATTTGTTTGTTATTCTACTCTAAGTAAATTTTTCAAGTAAGGCAGTTTCTATGGGTCACCATCTTTAGAAACAGATAACTTTCTCATTATGGTTTCTTAAAACTTTCTTTAGCGTTTTCTTTATTTTCTATATATCTAGCATTAATAATTTTATGTTTGTGCTTTAATAACTCGAGTCGTTATAATAAACAACAAATTAGATTTGACTATGATAACTATTTAATAACAAGTATCCGCATTGTACATTACATTGCAGGTGTTTACGTACAAAATATTAATCATCAAGGCTGTCGCTTTAGGAAATCACAGACCAGTAAAGTAAAGAGTGTCCAATCAGCATCCACGAACAAAATTTACAAGAGATGTATTCTGCATGTATATAAAATTACAAAATGTATGATAGATTAATATAACATCCCTATTACATATGTCAGTAAGTTATCTGCTGCTTAATTAAGTTGCCTTTTATTTTATTGGTATGCTTTATGTATATATAAATAACAAAACTATTCTACGATTATGATAAATTTTAATTCTTATAAAAATGATTTGATTCATTATTTCTATTTTGTTTCAATGAACTAGAAAAAATATATGTAATAAGAATTATGCTTAAATTTGAATACATATATGTAAAAGTAAGTTTAGAATGTTTCAACTGTTTTTCTACGCTCTTCATTAATATTTTACACCACTATATTTTGTTTCCAGGAAAATAATTAATGCATAAAAGAGTCAAAGGAAGTGACATGTACTAAATTGAAAAATACCAGTTTAAAACATAATGAATTAAAATATTGACATAAAAATATGAAGAGGTTAATAGATAAATGTTTAAATAATGCCTGAAACGAATAGAGGCAGTAATATCTTTATAAGTTTTGAAATGACGGGACAATTTTTAATAATTTTTCCAAAATATAATAATTGCGATTGCTGGGATTTTTATTAATTATTTTTTATAGAGTGCACAAACATCAGTGAAATATTTAGCTGGTATTTCTCAAAAACCGCTTCAGAAACGTTGTAATTATTCAGCTGTTTTCCTCAGTTGCCCTCAAAGTCGTCCAAGCCCAAGGATGTCATAGTGTACATCCATGGAGGTGCCTTCACCTACGGCGGTGGTCACCAGTACATGCCATGGTACCTCCTGGACAACGACGTGGTATACGCCTCCATCAACTACCGTGTCGGACCCCTCGGTAAGTGGGCGAGTCACTCATCACCTTCACAAACCACGGATCACTTTTAACAGACTAAAACTCATTTAAAATAATTTTATTAGAATTTAACTGTTTCCTAAACTATTGTTTTAATAGGCATAACCTGCTTACATTAAATATTTTTTAGATATTGACATGAAATTTGACTACGGTTGGTTGATAAATACAACTTTAAAAATGTATTTTTTTAAAATAACACCTCAACACCTTCCTGGGGAGTAAAATATTTATCTTTTCAACTTATTAACTCAGGAACGTATGAAATCGCTTCCTTATTCATCTCACATTATTTTCGTCAGAAATGTTTCTCCTCCTTTTATTATAGATTTTTTAATCTTTTCCGTTAATTCACTACCATTACTTTTTTTTGTTCCGTTTATTCACTACCGCTTGGTAAATATTCTATTGCTCTGAAAACTATTCCCCAATCATTTTTACGTCCAATGTAGTATTCCTTACACACAGATCGCATTCGGCGGTAAGTCAATCATTCGATTTACCAGTTTGTGATTAACTTTATTAGCCACCTAACCTAAACTAACCTAACCGTAATTGCGATAAAAAAAAGTAGTATTAGTGGAGTAATGGAAAAAGTAGTGGTAGTGAATTAACGAAAAAGGTCCTGTATTTTGTTTTTCCAATATATTTTTGTCAAGTTGTTATATTTATGAACTTTTGAATCTTTTTATCAGTTATAAATACAATAACATACTAACGAATCTTGAAGAATAACTCCTTCATCACACAACCACAACTCACCAGTAATGGTGGACATGCCATTCATGTTTATGTTTTATCTGTTATAAATACAATAACATACTAACGAGTCTTGAAGAATACCTCCTTCATCACACAACCACAACTCACCAGTAATGGTGGACATGCCATTCATGTTTATGTTTTATCTGTTATAAATACAATAACATACTAACGAGTCTTGAAGAATACCTCCTTCATCACACAACCAAAACTCACCAGTAATGGTGGACATGCCATTCATGTTTATGTTTTATCTGTTATAAATACAATAACATACTAACGAGTCTTGAAGAATACCTCCTTCATCACACAACCAAAACTCATCAGTAATGGTGGACATGCCATTCATGTTTATGTTTTATCTGTTATAAATACAATAACATACTAACGAGTCTTGAAGAATACCTCCTTCATCACACAACCAAAACTCACCAGTAATGGTGGACATGCCATTCATGTTTATGTTATAAATACAATAACATACTAACGAGTCTTGAAGAATACCTCCTTCATCACACAACCAAAACTCACCAGTAATGGTGGACATACCATCCATGTTTATGTTTTATCTGTTATAAATACAATAACATACTAACGAGTCTTGAAGAATACCTCCTTCATCACACAACCAAAACTCACCAGTAATGGTGGACATGCCATTCATGTTTATGTTTTATCTGTTATAAATACAATAACATACTAACGAGTCTTGAAGAATACCTCCTTCATCACACAACCAAAACTCACCAGTAATGGTAGACATGCCATTCATGTTTATGTTTTATCTGTTATAAATACAATAACATACTAACGAGTCTTGAAGAATACCTCCTTCATCACACAACCAAAACTCACCAGTAATGGTGGACATGCTATTCATGTTTATGTTATAAATACAATAACATACTAACGAGTCTTGAAGAATACCTCCTTCATCACACAACCACAACTCACCAGTAATGGTGGACATGCCATTCATGTTTATGTTTTATCTGTTATAAATACAATAACATACTAACGAGTCTTGAAGAATACCTCCTTCATCACACAACCAAAACTCACCAGTAATGGTGGACATGCCATTCATGTTTATGTTTTATCTGTTATAAATACAATAACATACTAACGAGTCTTGAAGAATACCTCCTTCATCACACAACCAAAACTCACCAGCAATGGTGGACATGCCATTCATGTTTATGTTTTATCTGTTATAAATACAATAACATACTAACGAGTCTTGAAGAATACCTCCTTCATCACACAACCAAAACTCATCAGTAATGGTGGACATGCCATTCATTTTTATGTTTTATCTGTTATAAATACAATAACATACTAACGAGTCTTGAAGAATACCTCCTTCATCACACAACCAAAACTCACCAGTAATGGTGGACATGCCATTCATGTTTATGTTATAAATACAATAACATACTAACGAGTCTTGAAGAATACCTCCTTCATCACACAACCACAACTCACCAGTAATGGTGGGCATACCATCCATGTTTATGTTTTATCTGTTATAAATACAATAACATACTAACGAGTCTTGAAGAATACCTCCTTCATCACACAACCAAAACTCACCAGTAATGGTGGACATGCCATTCATGTTTATGTTTTATCTGTTATAAATACAATAACATACTAACGAGTCTTGAAGAATACCTCCTTCATCACACAACCAAAACTCACCAGTAATGGTAGACATGCCATTCATGTTTATGTTTTATCTGTTATAAATACAATAACATACTAACGAGTCTTGAAGAATACCTCCTTCATCACACAACCAAAACTCACCAGTAATGGTGGACATGCTATTCATGTTTATGTTATAAATACAATAACATACTAACGAGTCTTGAAGAATACCTCCTTCATCACACAACCAAAACTCACCAGTAATGGTTGACATGCCATTCATGTTTATGTTTTATCTGTTATAAATACAATAACATACTAACGAGTCTTGAAGAATACCTCCTTCATCACACAACCAAAACTCACCAGTAATGGTAGACATGCCATTCATGTTTATGTTTTATCTGTTATAAATACAATAACATACTAACGAGTCTTGAAGAATACCTCCTTCATCACACAACCAAAACTCACCAGTAATGGTGGACATGCCATTCATGTTTATGTTATAAATACAATAACATACTAACGAGTCTTGAAGAATACCTCCTTCATCACACAACCAAAACTTACCAGTAAAGGTGGACATGCCATTCATGTTTATGTTTTATCTGTTATAAATACAATAACATACTAACGAGTCTTGAAGAATACCTCCTTCATCACACAACCAAAACTCACCAGTAATGGTGGACATGCCATTCATGTTTATGTTTTATCTGTTATAAATACAATAACATACTAACGAGTCTTGAAGAATACCTCCTTCATCACACAACCAAAACTCACCAGTAAAGGTGGACATGCCATTCATGTTTATGTTTTATCTGTTATAAATAAAATAACATACTAACGAGTCTTGAAGAATACCTCCTTCATCACACAACCAAAACTCACCAGTAATGGAGGACATGCCATTCATGTTTATGTTTTATCTGTTATAAATACAATAACATACTAACGAGTCTTGAAGAATGCCTCCTTCATCACACAACCAAAACTCATCAGTAATGGTGGACATGCCATTCATGTTTATGTTATAAATACAATAACATACTAACGAGTCTTGAAGAATACCTCCTTCATCACACAACCACAACTCACCAGTAATGGTGGACATGCCATTCATGTTTATGTTATAAATACAATAACATACTAACGAGTCTTGAAGAATACCTCCTTCATCACACAACCAAAACTCACCAGTAATGGTGGACATGCCATTCATGTTTATGTTATAAATACAATAACATACTAACGAGTCTTGAAGAATACCTCCTTCATCACACAACCACAACTCACCAGTAATGGTGGACATGCCATTCATGTTTATGTTATAAATACAATAACATACTAACGAGTCTTGAAGAATACCTCCTTCATCACACAACCACAACTCACCAGTAATGGTGGACATGCCATTCATGTTTATGTTATAAATACAATAACATACTAACGAGTCTTGAAGAATACCTCCTTCATCACACAACCAAAACTCACCAGTAATGGTGGACATGCCATTCATGTTTATGTTTTATCTGATACTTTACGGTGTCGCCCACTTAATGTAGGTCGTCCACCTATACATGACTCTTCCCAGTTATATATAATCCCAAATATAATATACGTCCATACAGATTCTACAACTTCCTAATGTGCTCGTGTCCTCTTAACTCCAAATCTGTGGAATCAAGACATGAGCGTTATTTTCATGTGAGCATTCGTTTACGTTCTAACGTGAACATGAAGTATTGAAGTATATGCGTCCTACCCACCGTCCATAATTCCCACTGACTTAGTACTGTCACCCCTCAGAAAGCCGCCCACTCCCTTTGTTGTGGGAGCCACTCTACCATCAAATTCATTCTTGAAACTTTTTTTACCAAGAACTTATGTATCCAAATATTTAGAAAAGTGCAAAAATTAATCCCTAAACATATTTTTTTGTTTAATTATACATCCAGTTTAATTTTAGTGTTTCATTTTCATTAAGTGTTTCCATTGTTAAAGTCGTTAATAAATAGGATAGGATGAACTTATTATCGGGTTGACCTTTAATAAAAGTAATTTTAATTAATTATATGAGTATATCATTGAAATAAATTTTTAATTTTCATTTATAATGGGTTAGCTAACTAAAAGGTTCTTATTTAATGTAAGTACGATAATTAAAAATAAAATCAATGAGTATTGTATTAGTACATTTACAATGTTAATGCGTAATTTTAGTAACTGAATTAAAAGACAGTATATTTTATTCAAAACGATATTTAATCGATAACTGAAACACAAGTTTTTGATAGCAAAATTTAATTAAATTTAAAATAACATTTGTTTTTTTAATGTAATGTATGCAAGAAGAGTTCCATATCCAAGGTAGATAATATAATGGCAACAATGTTGTAAACTTAGGGTTCCTGAGCACGGAGGACGACGTAGTACCTGGCAATAACGGCCTCAAGGACCAAGTACTGGCTCTCCAGTGGCTTCAGAAAAACGTAGCAAAGTTTGGCGGCAACCCCAAGAGCGTCACAATCACAGGGATGTCTGCAGGAGGCGCCAGTGTCCACTACCATTACCTGTCCCCACGCTCTGTCGGTGAGTATGTCGAGACTTTACCCAGGGTGGAGAACTAAAGTGATTGGTCACTCTAAAACAATAAGTGTCAGTTGACTGGGAGGGGGGGTAGCAGTGTTCACAACATGACCCGAGCACTGCCGGTGAGTACGACGAGACTTTACCCAGGGTGGGAAACTAGAGTGATGGATCTCTAAAACAATAAGCGTCAGTAGACTGGAGGGGAGGGGAGTAAACCTGACCCGCGTACTGACTGTGAGTACGACGAGACTTTACCCGGGGTGGGAACTAGAGTGATTGGGAACTATGAAACAATACGTGTCAGTCAAATGTCGGGGAGGGGTGTAGTAATGTTCACTACCACTACCTATCCCCACTCTGTCGGTTGTGTACAACGAGACTTTACCCAGGGTGGGGACTAGAGTGATCGGGATCTCTGAAACAATACAGTGTTAGTCGACAGTTGGATATTTGAAAAGGGAAATCCGTTTATCACTCAGACACACAAAGATGTGTAAGCCCTCATTACGTTGGATCCCAGCGTTCAAAACCAGGTCAGGTGGATTATGTCCATTGTCAGAGCTACAATGCATATTAGGCATATCTGTGATGCACCTAATCACCTTAATTTTGGAATTACTGACATTTAGTTGGGAGTGCAGCGGATGGATATCAGTAATGGTCGAAATACAGTAGTTTACTGGCAAACCCCTTCCTGAACAAAGTCTCCTTCATGCACTTATATACAACTTATTTTAACAAACATGTTTATTTGATTGATGCAATAAAGTTCGAAAAATGTAACTGATTAGTTTAAGTTGGACTGTAATGTTGAATACTGAATTGTGAATGTTATAAGTTTATTTTATTATATGAGAAAAGAAGTATACTTTGTTAAATGAAAGAGACTAATTTAATAGTATTAGTTAATTAATTAACTTCTATGATATAAATTAGTAGTTGAGGACTAAAATTATGGGAACTTTTTAAATAAACCAACTGGGCTTTGAAAATGTTCCTAGTAATATTTTTCATTCATGTTAAGACTATGTACATTCAATTCTTAGTAGTTAAATAATTACTTAATTATTTTATATTTATATTATCTTAATGGAGTTGTACATATATTGTTTGGTTATTACTTCTATATTCAATTTAATTCAGAAATTAACATTTACATATTTCTAGATACTGGATTGTTTGTAACATTATTCATTTAGTTAAAACTAAGATGTAAATACTGTTTATCGATATATATAATATGAATATACCCATGTACGGTAACAGTTTCAACAAAAAGAATGTTAAATTTCCAAATGCACTGTGATCATTTGCAATTTTTGTTTCAATGACGTATGCATTATTACGTACTTTACTCTTTGATAGATCCCTGAATGGGATCATCAGTGTAAACTAATGGAATCTTGTATTCTTAGCTTACAGAGCTAAATATTTCTACAACTGAGGCTCATTAGACTAGTTAAGCTGCTTTTGTGGAAGCATTTACCCAAAAGTATGTGTCTAAAATCTTACATGTTAAAAGATGGTAATTTTCTTTTCTTTAAATATTTGTCTCTATTCGAACAACAGCTGCACACTGTATGGGATAGGGAAAATAATAGTTTTTAATATACACAAATATTCGAAATACACATTTTAATTATTTGTTACTATACATTTACGAACATGTAGACATAACAACTAGTTATCAAACTACAATTACAATAATTCAATTCGTCTTAAAAGTAATTATTCGTCTTAAAAGTAAGGCCATGATAATTTATGGACAAGAATGTATATTGGAAGCCTTGGTGCACACTGATTTATCAGACGATGGGCACAAATGGTGTTGTACGTACTATCGTTTCGTCTTCGTGCGTGTCCATTACACATTGAGGTTCCAAACACTACCTTGAGGAACCCTGAACAAAGTTGTGCTGCCTTCTACAGATCACACACGTTACAAACGCGATGTAACAAAGGTCGTAAATTTAAATAAGCTACATATGAAGTTACATGTATTGTGCAGTAAAATAGTAAGATTAGATTCTTTCATAAAACAACGCAATTCCCACGAGGATCTTGTGCTACAGGGCACCGACAGAGTTTGATCGTCAAACTGAGCGCGGTGCAGCACATTCCCACGAGGATCTTGTGCTACAGGGCACCGACAGAGTTTGATCGTCAAACTGAGCGAGGTGCAGCACATTCCCACGAGGATCTTGTGCTATAGAGACTGATCGCCCAACTGAGCTATGTGTAGCACAATCCCACTTGGATATTGAGCTACAGGGCACCGACAGAGACTGATCTCCTAACTGAGCGAGGAGCAGTACATTCTCACGAGGATCTTGTGCTAGAGAGACTGATCGCCCAACTGAGCGAGGTGCAGCTCATTCCCACGAGGATCTTGTGCTACAAATAACTGACAGAGACTGATCGCCCAACTGAGTGAAGTGCAGCACATTCTCACGAGGATAATTTCCTACTGAGCACCGACAGAGACTGATCGCCCAACTGAGCGAGATGCAGTACATTCCCATGAGGATCTTGTGCTACAGGGCACCGACAGAGACTGCTCGCCCAACTGAGCGAGATGCAGCACATTCCTATGAGGATCTTGTGCTTCAAAGCACCGACAGAGACTGCTCGCCCAACTGAGTAAGGTGCAGTACATTCCCACGAGTATCTTGTGCTACAGAGACTGATCTCCCAACTGAGCGAGGTGCATCACATTCCCACGAGGATCTTGTGCTACAGGGCACCGACAGAGACTGCTCGCCCAACTGAGCGAGATGCAGCACATTCCCACGAGGATCTTGTGCTTCAAAGCTCCGACAGAGACTGCTCGCCCAACTGAGTGAGGTGCAGTACATTCCCACGAGTATCTTATGCTACGGAGGCTGATCGCCCAACTGAGCGAGATGCAGTACATTCCCATGAGGATCTTGTGCTACAGGGCACCGACAGAGTTTGATCGCCCAACTGAGCGAGGTGCAGCACATTCCCACGAGGATCTTGTGCTACAGGGCACCGACAGAGACTGATCGCCCAACTGAGCGAGGTCGCAGCACATTCCCATCATACCAAAGGATTGGTAACCCTCGTCGCTGACGTGTGTTTAGACCGTGCCTTACCTATGTACAAGTTACCTAAAGAAGGTTTGTGGCAAGCCCCGATCCCAAAATGAGGGACGCCTGAACCTTTCCTCTATAATCGTATGCAGATCAGCCCATAAACATTTCTGAGTAGGAGTACATTCAAGGGGCCATGGATGGATGTAGTAGGAAAAGTGATGTCAAGCCATGTATGGTATGTATACAACGTCTGAGTGGAAAGAATTAGTTATTTATAGCAATGGCAGGTAAAGTGGTATGATTTACCAACTATAAAAGTGATGTCAAGCCATGTATGGTATGTATACGACGTCTAAGTGGAAAGGATTAGTTATTTATAGCAATGGCAGGTAAAGTGGTATGATTTACCAACTATAAAAGTGATGTCAAGCCATGTATGGTATGTATACGACGTCTGAGAGGAAAGGATTAGTTATTTATAGCAATGGCAGGTAAAGTGGTATGATTTACCAACTATAAAAGATGGTTCAACCATGTTGGTATGTATCGACTCTGAAAAAGGATTATTGATTGTTTAACATGTAAGGTAAAGTGTATATTTCACCACTATAACAGATTCTGAATTCGCAGATCTGAGTTGAACGCCGGTTTATTGGACGCAACAATAATTATATGTTTCTACAAAAGGTTAAACAGTAAATTGAACCATTCATTAAAGACTTTTCTTAATAGAAGTTTAATTCTTAAAAATAATATTGTAACTAACAAATAAAACTTAATAATCAAACATTTGATCAGTATATCAAAACCGTCAACAAACCAAATGCGTTTGCTTTATGACACGCATACTGGGCGGCTACTAACAGTAACTTCTCGAAAAAGCGCTCGGGACGCTTGTTGGCTAAAATTACAACACTTAGCACGTGTGCAAAGAGACAGAGAGGATAAATAGATAGAAACAGGAGATACGCTGACGAATCTTGCACACAATCTAGCCAACTACGCGAAAAACCCCCCACCACCACCCTAAGAATCCTGTGCGCCGGTCTTCCTTTTCTAGATCAAGAGTGTAATATGCCATTACTATTTAGTTCAATTATAGATTATAAATTAAATACATCATCTTTAAAAACCTGAGTTTCTTGTGGCCAGGAACTATTTCACAAGAAGTGTCAAGATGGTTCGCCTTATGCCCTCTGGCGCAAACCGAGTACCGGCGCCCCATAGCTCCCTCCATGCCTCTCCTCTCGCGGCCCCACTTCCTCCAACCTCACTATGATTCAACTGTCTCCGCAAGAGACCTGCTAGAAAAAGCGATTGTGCTCTTGTCCACCATCTCTTTATGTGATGAGTTAAACATGAACATTTAATTACTATACCATAATATTTCATGTAAAACACAGCGGCAGTGACATATAATTTTTTAGCTCTAAAAACGGACTTCATCGCCATCAGTTATGTTTTATGTGATGGGATAGCTGGTATAATAACTGCATCAAAATAAAGCATCTTACTTTAAAAGTACCAAGAGAGAGAATGTATGTTGATATTCTAAAGGTTCATTAACACAATTTGATGAGCAACTCATAATTGGACTATTTATTTATACATTATCCAAAAAGATACAGTAACAGAAACGATTCTATGATATATATTGTATAATCCATAAAAAATGGCAACATAAAGTGAAATACAATAAGCCCTTTAATTAAGCTATTTTGGGAACAAATTATACTACTTATTGCACACATAATTAGTTTTATTAGCATATACAGAAGAATAAAATTCTATAATTCAAATGTAACAAGTGTATC
Source organism: Stictocephala bisonia (assembly GCA_035578905.1). Lineage (NCBI taxonomy): Eukaryota > Metazoa > Arthropoda > Insecta > Hemiptera > Membracidae > Stictocephala > Stictocephala bisonia. The sequence continues at coordinate 23,765 of JAQJVL010001676.1, read as the reverse complement.
ATCGACTCATAATTAATCAAAGACAGCGTTACACGATGGTGCGTTAGGACCCACCAAAGTAAGGTACAGAAAAACCACATTGGCTTATTAATAGTAACTAAAACACGTGCAGCGTTCCTGTAAAAAAAATCAGGATCCGAGGGACATAAGTTTACCGCATAACTAAATGGCAGAGATGTGTATATATCATGACATATGTTATGACTAGTTTTTAAATAAGTTAACACAGCTCTCAATCAAAACATCACCCTTTTGGTTGGGCGCTTCCATTGAACACGCTCAGAACCAAAGGATAAAGCTTTTGTACATTTGGTTGCAAATTCGAAAAGTATTTCTTGTCTAATTGGCACCCTCAAAGCCAATTGCAAATTAATTTAATGTTTAACATTAATTAACTAACTATCGTTACATTTAGTTGTTAGTAACATAATTTAATAAATATCGGCTATAAAGAGGGGAATAGTAGTTTCTATTTATAACGAATTGTTATGTTGAAAAGTTATTAGTGATCTTGTTGCTATTTTTAGGTTATATAAGGTAAACACTAAGTTTACGAATAAAATTAATTAATATATAGAATGTAAATTTTCATAAATTTAAAGTAAAATAATCTAACAAATATGTTGTGAAATTAAAAAAAATTGTTTGTTTAAATGCAGTGTATCAGCCCGCACTTACAAAAACCCCACAAAACCACCCTCGACCGTGTGAAAGCCGTCGTATCCCATAATCCTGACCACAACCTTGACATCGGTCGGTCGGAAAGGGCCTACCTCCAATGGCGAGGCTCCGTCACACACTGAAGAAGACTTTACCCAGATCTAGTAAATGCCGATAATCTAAAAGTTTATAAGAGAGTGTTTACTTTAGATTAAAACCTAAACAAATTTGAGTTAGTCTGCAATTCATAAAACACATTTAGCATCACCTTGTTAAATTTTTAGTGCCTATTATATGTATTTTTTATACTTAAACAAGACCAAAAGTTTGAGGCGACTGGCTATACCAAAGTATATCGCTAATAGGAGAGAATTATGTATCCCACCACTGTTACCCTAGCTCCAGCGTCAGTAGCTGCAAGGTGCTGTCCTACGTACGATACATATTAAATCAATATTATAGGTAAAATAATTGAAACTATTAAACAAGATGAATAATGATGGTTTAACGGAGCAAATATTTCCATACATTAAAGCTTTAAAATACATCAACACAACTCAACTGATTAAACAAACATAATATGCAACCAATGTTAACACTGTTCGAAGTGAATCAATGTTTTAATGACAGAGCCTCGCTTTTTAGAATGGACTGTACTAATAGGACAGTACGTAGTTGAGGACAAGATCTGTGCGTGCATACCTTCACGTTGCCATTAACCATGCGATACCTACCAATACTCTAGTAGTGACAGATAGATTAAAATTTGTCCCCCACAACGAACTTCCACTGATTACTTCCCAATGCGATAAGTGATCGGTCCTTTACATTTATCCCACTTGACACAAGTGTTTAGCATTGATCTGGTTAGTGGCCCTTGAATAGTGCATGCGCGACATGTTCCCCGCAATACGCATTTCATCTTAGTACATCACGACTAAGAAGCGTATGGTAGTAATCCGAAACCCATTTTTTAAGAGGCGGACCATCAGATTGAAAATCGCATTTTATTTGCGAACGACCGCGGAGACGTGTTTAGTGCGAGTACTGTCTGGTTGTATGAGTGTGATGATCCAGACGATCAGAGCTGGATCGCAACAGATTAGTGCTCACGCCGTTCGCGCCCCACCATCACTTCAACTGTCCTTCCCTAATTTTTATAGAACCAAGAAGGGAGCTGACTGACTACCCCGCAACCAACAGTTTTCTAGGCCTTCCCGGGCCCTGGCCTCATGCCTTACTAGTACAAAATAAATACAGATTTCATCTATTTCTAGTTATTGAAACTTATAAAACAGAGGTGTTTACTAAGGTACCTAAACAATTAACTTATATAATGTAATAAACACAGCACTTTTAAACCTGTATGAAAAACTGTTTTAATTTAAATAGCACATATTTGTAAATTTTATATTATTAAAATATACAATAACGGACAAATCGAATAATACCAGTTAGAGAAGTGGAATGACTAAAATGTAAAAATTCAGAAATAAGATGAACAATAATGTAGATTGCAATTTCAAGTATGAACTCATGTGAAAATAAACTAAATAATTAGATTATCTGATAATTTTTTGAAAAATAGAAGAATACAAAAATCGTACGAAAATTTTGATAGTATCGCATGATCTTCAAAACCATTGTTCAATTACAACTGGAAAATGTTAAAAGTCCGTATTGCTTATTAGTCATTTAAGAATACACAAATTAGAGGTGCGAATAAATCGTAACAAACTTTACTTTTTATAGTTTTTAGTGCTCAGTTTTTTAAAATTAAACGTTGTTTGTATTATAATATTAATACACAATTAATATTTACAATATTATCTGTACAATATTAACAAACAGCAAAGCATTATCAGATCTAGACTCACAAAGCCTTAAGTAAAGAAGATATTTAATTAATATTAAACCGCGTATAGTAAACATTCTTTCATTTAGTACGACCTTGAAACTAGAATTTTCACCATACAAATATCAAATTCCATAAAAAAGGTGAATTACAAATTAAGAATAATAACTCTATAACGAACGAAAAAGTTAATATTTCTAGAATTTTTAAAAAATAAAAGTGTGAAAATTTGTATTCATCCATAAATAGTTAATATGTTATAATCAATACACTGTAAATTTTAATTACGTATTAAATCTATCAAATGAAAAAGTATTTTTGTCAATGAGCAACAAAAATTAAATAATACTATGTGCAACCCTGTCATTCAAAAGATCATTATATACAATCCTCTGTTATGGTTTACAGAAAACGCGTATTTCTTTACTTCTTCACACGAAAACAAAGATTAACGTGTTCATGAAAATGTTTATGTTTTATTTGTTGCACACGGACTGATGTTTTCTAAAACTCCATATAACTTATTTATTCGTGTTTATTTATAATTAACTTGTACCCACTTTGTACCAACTATTATATTTGTGCTGTTTTGGGAACGATTATAAACATTGGATCTTACTGTCCACACATCCAAAGATATCCTCGATTAAAACAACACAGACTCTCACGTTATTCACACGTCTTCAACAACGTAAAAACAAGCGCGCAAGTAGCCTACATCGCCAAGTGTTTAGAGGCTATACTTTAAACCAATAGGTATAAACGCAATGTTCATAGTTCTTTGTATCATTCTTACACAACTGTAATGTTAGTTATATTAATAGTATGTACCATTATTTGTAATAATTTGGGTGGTCTATATCGCAATCGAAATGAACGTCCTCTACCTTGAATATCGAAACTACACTCTGCTATGGAGAGTATTGAGATAAGGTGCCGTCCTTTGTGTTGATACTATTATTTTCCTTTGAGCTAGTCACTGACTGCCTGATCCTAGCTGTTATGTAGGCCTACGTTTAGTTGTAGTTCTGTCTTTTAACCCCACCCTGATAATACTCTCAATGTGCAATGACGGATGGAGTTGCTACTTTAATGCTTCATCGTTAATAATAATTCATTTCATATGAAATAATTTGATATGATAAAACCTTCTGACAAAAACAATAAAAAGTAAAACGCCAAATAACACCATACTTTGGTAAAACCTACTGTACGACATAAACTTACTTTATAAATGAAAGAACCTAGTTTTAAAATTACTTTTAAACTTAAAAAATTCAATCCGATTCCTTAGCTTTTAATCACACTAACAAATACAACCAAAGTATTATAGCAATTAAACATCAGTTACTATATACGAAATACTTAAATGACTAAACAAATTCGTAGGTATTAACAATCTATATGAAGACTTAGAAAACAACTATTTTCATGACGAAACAAAACTAAATTTATTAAAATAAATATATAAAATAACCCCATAAAAGAGTTAATACCGAATAGTATACAACAGGTACAGATAAAACTGTAACATATACTTATTTTTTTTCATAACTTGTACATTTACGATTTGCTTAGTTTCAGACATAGAACACCTAACTAAAATACATATAAAAAATAAGAGCATTTAATAATCAACATACTCTGACTCTAGCTAATGAATCGGAACATTCAAAGAAGAACAATATATGAACACCTAACTAAATAAACAAACTAAAAATAAACAGTTATGATCTACAACATAAAAGACAATGCACTGACAATTGTCCATAAAAACAAATAAGATAATAATACTAATACAATGAAATTTAGATTATGATATAGAATTGGTGTATAAAGCTCTTAACCTAATTCGAATGTAAAATAAAAGTTAATCTATATGCTAGCCTATTATAAGCCCTAGATTACAGAACCAGTAAAGCATGTCATCTTTTGCCTAGTAAGGCTTCATATTGTTGCTATAGCCCTTCCATTGAGTTGCCTAGAAGGCGCATGTTTTTGGCCGATAAAGGGTCCTTCATTAGTGCCTAGGAGTGACTTCTTTGCCTATAATATCATGTTTGCCCAGTAAGGCTTCATGTGTTTGTGCCCTAGTAAGTCTTCATTTTTTCCTAGTAAACTTCGATGTTTTGCCTATAAGGTCTTCATATGTTGCGTTTAGGACCTTCATGTGATTGCCTAGTAAGCTCTTTTGCCTAAAGGACTTCAGTATTCTGCCTATCATGACTTCAATGTTTGCCTATATCTTTCATGTGTTGCCTATAACGCATGTGTTTGCTAGTAAGATACTTCATTGTATTAGCCTAGTAGAAGGTCTTCATGTTCGCCTATAAGTCGTCATTTTTATCAAGAAATTATTATTACTCTTATCTCGCTGCTACTTACGTCATCAATGCTACGATTTCCGTATTTGTAACGCTTTTCCCTGTTTTCAGAGCCGTGTTTGAGCAGCACTCTGTACATGGTTTAACTATTATTTTTCTGTATCACACGACTAACTTCATAAAAAAGCAAAAATCTAAAGAAAAACCATTATTCTTTGCAATTGTGATATAATTAAAATCGTGATATCTTGAATATAAACATGTTTATAAAAAAAAGTCATAAGAACTCTACATAAATCTTAGGGGTTCAGACAAGTTCTAACAAATTCGTATCTTAAAATTATTTCAATAAACAACGAAAACCCTCGCGCACATGAGTTGCAAGACTAACATTGTGACTGGAATCTGTTAGAGATGCCCACGCTAAACCTGCTTTCTTGTTTTGGTCATCCGCATGGGGCTGTAAAGCTGTGAAATCTGTCCCATAAGTTTTGCGAATGCCAGATTCACGACGAGTATATTTTCTGATAACAACGTACTTATCACCTCCAGATATAAATTTCTCTACTTCCTTACATGTAACATTATGATTAATTTAACTTGCCCTACACACATCATTTTAGCCGATGTATTAAATTGGCAAATTTGAATTAAATTTGAAATGAGATTTGTCAATCGAAGTGTAACATATTTTACACAAAGAATTAGTATATAGTAATCCGCCTGCCTCTTCATTAGCAGTAGGAAAATTAAGTAAAATAACTTCTACAATTTTTTTTTTTTTACTTTAATGTTTTTAAAAAACTATATTGTAATAATATATAATAATAATAGGTCTTGCTAAACGTTACAACAGTAAAGAATACTTATTTTCAAATGTGAATTAATTAAATTATATACTGAGATAATAAAAAATGCACATTAAAGAATATTGTACTATAGAAACTAATCATACTATATTTATCTTTACTAGAGTGTAAACACAAATAAATTAGTTATTAGATGTAAAAAGTGTATTCACAAGATAGAAATCGTACATTATGTTTAAATAGATCAATGGACAATCTGAATCCTCGGAGTGAAGAACAACTCAGATAGTGCAAACACAAACAAATGCAGTCTCTGTAACATCTGCTGTACCTACCAATCCCGATGAGTAACGTTACAATGCTACATTTTTTAGAATTGCAAAAATAACGACTAACTAATATTATTTGTTAAAAATTCAATCCTCCCCGTAATAAAAAATAATAAGTATCCTATGGAATCAAAAATGATATTTTTATCACATAAATAACGTTTTACAAACTATATCATTTCAAATTGCATTTATACGTCTTTAAATGAAAAACTCATCTTAAAAGTCTCATTTGTAACAATTATAATATTAGTTATAGATGTAAATTATTACTCTGATAATATAAAATACTCTTAATGTAGCTACTACTTCATTTGTTCTCAAAATAAAACCGTCGTTTCGTGCGGATTTAAGAAACTAAATATTCTCCCATGTGAAAAACGTAGCTGATTCAGAGCGCGTGCGGCCGCTTCTCTATCCGCCCCCTCGTAAATCCCGTAATAGTGCAGCGCGAACCAGATGTTGTCCCCGCCCCACCCCAACGAATGTCACCGTAAACCATGTAAGGAACCTACCATACTGCTATATACTGATTAAGATGACATATATAAGTAGTGGACAACATCTGTACGCGCATACAAACTAATGTATGGGGCCTATTCCCTTTCGGATACTACATACTTCTATAGTGACTGTATATTAGAATGACAGTGCATAGTGTGAGACAAACATCTGTCGCGCTCACCTATTAAATGCCTTTAACCATAGGTCGGATAACTACCAATACGTCTATATACTGTATAAAGATGATCAGTTGCGTAGTGGGACAACATCTTGTCGCGCAATGCACTATTTAAAGATATAAAACCCGTGTCGATATGCTACCATACTTCTAGTAGTGATGTTAAATGACATGCTATAGGGGTACAACATTCTCTCAATGCTGCTTTAACGGCACCATTAACCATGATCGGATACCTACCATACTTGCTGATGTTAGGGATATAGGAGTTATAGTCAGAGCGTTGTGAGACAACATCTCATCGCATGCACTAGTATTCCTTATAACCATGGTACCGAGTATCAACCATAAAAGTCACTTCTAGTATAACTTATTATATCGTCAGTTGCTAGTGGGACAACAGCCTTTCTGCATGTTCTTTAACCCATGAACCTTTTCGAGACCGACCAAACTTCTTTATTCTGGATTAAATATTGACAGTGCGTGTGAGACAACATCGTCACGCAGTGCACTATTTATGCCATCTAACCATGGGTCTTATATCTAACCAACACATCTATAGTGACTGATTAAGATACATGGCGTAGTGAGACAACATCTGTCTGCGCAAGTGCTGTTAACGCCATTACCTGTTCGATATCACCATGACTTATGTAGTGACGTGTAAAAAATTTTTGTTAACCCCCAAAACTAACAAAAAAATAATTGATTTAAAAATCTACCCTCTAACCCTATCTTCAACGAATCATGCCCAAAGTTAACAATTCCAGTACTTATTGTACCTTAACTAAAGCCATCTCTTAGGGTACAATAAAACAAAACCAGCGTTTTATTATTTTCACAGAATTTTAATACACTATATGATATAAATACATAAAATACTTGTGTAATGAAGAAAAGTACAAATACAGAAATAAATACAAAATAAAAGCTAAGAAATGTCTCTCTTTATGTATTAATCTGAGAAATGAATATAAACAAGTGCCTTTTATTTGATTACTTTAAGTGTTCTTTACTGTATATTCTTTTTACATTTGAATGTAACCATTTTCAATATGTCAATGATTATTCCAATGATTTTCAAGTGTATGTCCATATGAAAACTTATTTTTCATGCATATATTAAAATTACATATTTTTTATCAAAACTGATAGATAAGATTTCTCTATGCGCAGAAAACTTTATCATTTTTTAAAGTCTTATGAAATAAGTAAAAGATGAAATTTGAGAAAGGTGAAAATTTAAAATTATAATATAAAAGATACACTAAGGATCAACATTTTGGATAAGGCAATGGAGAGGTAGTATTAAATGGTCACTATCAACAATACTATAAAAAGTGCGATAAAAATATCGGCGTACAATAGTTTTTTCATTGACGCGTGAATCAACTAAAGACCGTGAACTTCAGTCGACTCTGTGAATTGTAAAGCACTGGAGTTTCCATTCAAGCATGTCTTCAAAATCACAGAGACGTGAAGTTCAGAGGACTCCCCGACTATAATAGGTTTTGACAGTTTTTATAAACAAATTCCAGGAAACCTGATTGGTACAGCTGAGCTTCAAACATAATAACTATAGACATGATAGTATATATCTCGACAGTTTTAGTTTAATATATAATTAAGTTTTTTAATAAAGCATCTCCTCTTTAATTTACGATACTTTCAAATATATACACAATTTTATGCCAGGAAAATAAATATGCTTCTGAGATATTTGTCACCTTAACAGAAAACGTTATCATGAGACTGTTCATACATATTAATTAAATTTATATTATTACATAATTCTTTTATCTACATTTATAACGAATGTCCTAAAATAGCACTGAAAACCTACATTGACAGAATTTACAGAAAAACATTAACATTTCTTTTTATAAACAGGCAATTATTAAAATAAATATATATATCTAAATACTGTTGACTATTTCTCTTTACGCGTACCAACAGAAGTACATTCTTTAGAGACGAAAAATAGATGAAAGTAATTAGACTTCAACCTACTTTATTAATAAAAAATTACAAATATAAAAAACAGCCTCAATTAAACTTTAACCATGTGTCAAATATCAAATAAAAAGAATTTGTTTATGAACTTCCATTGACAAGAAAATCATAAAAGCCAAGCAAGAAGATACTTTCAATGAAAGCCAGTACAATATAAATTAATGTAATTTGATGATTTGAAACAGTTTTGAACACGCCAAGATATCTAAGTGGAAAACAATGAATATGTCCTTAATTTATAAACGAGATTTATTAATGGTTTAATGACAACGTCTAACTAAAGTTGCTCAACCTATAAGTTGAGGCAAGCTGAACCCTGAACCGAGGTAAACCTACAAGCCGAGCCTGAAAGGCCCGCGATAAATCCATTATCACCTTCCGAATCACCAACCTAAGCACGAAAGTGTAGGATATTTTTGATAATTTTAATAAATCGTTTTCTCATAAAAGCTTATACTTATGTTTATCATCAAAATACAAACAATTTGTGTTTGTCCCATTTAATTGCCGACTTTTCAGTGTTTAACAGCTAGAATATTTTTCAATATATCCATCGTTAAAAATTTTACATGTTTTTTATTTTAAAATTGTAATAGGTAGTCTATGTGTCTTTAGATATGGTAATAGATAGTGTATTAAATTGCCAGTAATGTGTTACAAACTTTCTCTCAGCGTTCGGAACTTAAGTGATTAGATCGTTTTGTAGGGCTTGAGAGACGCGCATAGGCCGCATTAATAGGTTGTTGTTCGAATAGACATTCTCTCATTTGTATTTTTAATTTTGAAAGTTAGTGTTTTTTGTAGTTTTAAAATAGTTTTTGTTTAGTTTTATTTTATTTTTTAATATGTTTGACTACACTGCTTTTCTTCATTATGTTACACTGAAGAGTACATTCGCCAGAATTCCTCTTCTGACCAGTTCCGGTGGCTCTCTTTCGAATCCTAGATTGCCGAGTTCACACCAATGCGGTTTGTCGATCTTTAAAACTTATCTACAAGGTTGTCCAACTTCCCACATGCATCTTCCAGTTTCAACTCACATGCCACTATAACTATAAAGAAAACTGTAAATATTTTAGATAAAACAATGATTAAAAATATAGCGACGAAGAATAATAGACAAAAACTAAATATATTGACTACATGAAAATATATTTTAATTTCGACAGTTGATTTTATGTACATTATTTAAACAATTTATTTTATTATATTATATATAATATATATTTCTTTTATTTATTTAATCTATATTAATACAAGGTACATTTTATATACAATTTTAAGATTAGACAAGATTTAAATTATAATAAAAAACAGATAGGAATTTTAACGATGATATATGTAGAGAAAAAATAGATCATTAGCTTTAAGCACAGTAAAGTCGCCGATTTAGATATGACAAACACACATTTTTTTGGATTATTGATACATAAAAATACAGTATAACCTTTTTAGAAAGAAACCGCATTTATTTCATTTCAAAGTTTAGTCCCTTACAGGTCCGTGTTTATGTGTGCATTCGGCGACTGCGTGACTAATGATGGGACATCCCCCGCCCGGCATTGTCCTGTCCGTACACCACTCCGTCAGGTAAAGATGCCTCAACTTATGTAGGTTGAACACCGTTTACTCGAGAAGATAGATGTGGTTCTGTAAAATACAAGAAGTACTTATACACTATATTACAAATTTTAATGATGATGAAATAAAGAACTAACAGAAACTTAGATCAACAAACTTATTGGTTATAATGGTATTTAAAACTTGATTAAAACTAACCCCTTCATATTTTAAACCTTTGTGCTAGACGCTCACACTACGGATGAAGAAAACCAGAACTAGCCTCAGAGATGCTCCCAGGAACTGTTGCAATACACCGACTCATTGTATCTCCCAGAACTCAAGACAGACGATGAGCTCCAAGATCAAATTTCTCCATGAAAGGACAGCCCATATCTAGAGAAACTAGCGCTCCCGTTATACAGGGATAGCGAAGCAATATCCCCTCCGACTCAAATCCTCATTTCCGATATTTCCATTTACCCTTAAACTAATTTGTGTATGTTATAACACTTTAACCTTTCTTAATAAAACGAATTTAATATTTCCATATGTTTTTATCTAGCTAGAGTTTATCATTACTCAAATTGCTGTTGAAGGAATGATTCTTTCCGTCATCTGTATCGACCGTTGATTTCATCTTTAAAGTAATAACAAGATTGCTGTGGCAGATGTCCATGACCTGGCTGTATGTGTGATGTAGTACGACTCCAAGTCTATGGACTGCTAACAAACATCTCCATTTACTATCTACCGTTCTCGTTACCGATGTAAAACACAGTCAAGTTCTAGAGGTCATGTCTTATGGGATCACTGAAAACTTGGTAAATAAATGTTTACTATGTGCTTTAAAAAATGTGGTAGTCATTTTGGTTATATAGAAATTTTGTTTATCTTAATCCGAAATCTTATGCTTCAACACAGAAGCTTGACATTTTTGTAATCTCTGAACCACGAGAGAACAGTATTTAATTAAACTAAAACATATATTTTTTGTTTTACAGCATGATTTTGTATGTTGACGGTCTTTTGTAGAAGGAATTTTGAAGATGGTTAAGTACAGGGTGTTTTGTGAGAGGTTGGCACAACTTCAGTATATGATAGGAGACATAAAAATAAGCAAAAAAGTTCCTGTAAACATGTGGCCCTATCTCGCCTTGTTAAGTGTCTGTCTGTCTGTATATGTTTTTCATTTTTTTTAAATTATATCTCAAACATGGTTTGAGCTAATAATTTGAAACTTTGTATATTTGCTAACCTACTTAGTGGTAGTTTAATATGAAAAACGAACAAAATTATCTTTATCAGTTTCAAAATGGCAACCATAAGAAATGTTAAAAGTTAAATAACTTTAAAACCATAATTTTTATTGAAAATGTATTAGGACACTTTAATTTTGTAAATTTAATAACAAATTCAAAGATACCTCAATTTTTAAAATCAGTTTGAAAATAAAAGAGTAAAGCACTTTTTCGTGTATGCTTGTTTAGGGATTTTAACTTGTATGCTAACCAAATTTACTACAAATTTACACCAATTTTACTAACCAAATGAAGCCCCTTTTCATGTATGCTTGTTTAGGGTTTCCAAAAAAAATACCTTTTGTTAATAACGAAATTTATTTTACATAAAACAAAAACACAAATTGTATAATTGTATTATAAATGCTGTTCAATGTGACGCCCTCCTTCACCAATGCATACTTCAGCCTGTATGCATTACTTAGGCAATGCATACTTTAAAATAATTAAAAACATCTGTTTATAATGACTATGAACTTATACATTTGGTTAGGTAAAATTCATATACGTGAAAATCCCTAAACAAGCATACATGAAAAAGTGCTTTGCACTTTTATTTTCAAACTGATTTTAAAAATTGAGGTATCTTTGAATTTGTTATTAAATTTACAAAATTAAAGTATTCTAATACATTTTCAATAAAAATAATGGTTTTAAAGTTATTTAACTTTTAACATTTCTTATGGTTGCCATTTTGAAACTGATAAAGATAATTTTGTTCGTTTTTCATATTAAACTACCACTAAGTAGGTTAGCAAATATACAAAGTTTCAAATTATTAGCTCAAACCATGTTTGAATTTTTTTTTTTTTTTAATGAAAAATATATACAGACAGATAGACACTTAACAAGGCAAGATAGGCCACATGTTTACAGGAACTTTTTGCTTATTTTTATGTCTACTATCATATACTGAAGTTGTGCCAACCTCTCACGAAACACCTTGTATATTAGGAGATGAAACGTAATTTGATAGGTACTCATAACCATGACATATCATGGAACCTATTAACCAAGACAGAACACCAAATAAGGGAGGAATCCTCCACCCGCCCTCTCTACGGATACAGAAGACTGGTACTGACCTACCCACCTACGTGGATATATACGACTGGAACTAGCCACCCACCCACCCGGTGGATGTATTCGACTGGCACAGACCCATACACCCTGTGGATGATTACGACTGGCACTGACCCACCCGTTGGATGTATTCGACTGGAACTGACCCACCCACCCACCCGTAATGACGGCGTATTACGGTCTGATTTACCCCCATCTCACCTACGGTGTGGTGCTGTGGGGAGCTTCTGCAAACAATCATTTTAGCAGAGCATTTAAATTGCAAAAACGAGCGGTTCGCATTGTTGCACAATTAAAGTTCAGAGAAACCTGCAAAGAAACATTCAAAAAATTGCAACTGTTGACATTGCCTAGCCTTTACATACTGGAGACAACCCTATTTAGCATATCCAAAAGCGTTATGACAAGTGGCCGGGACATACATACACACGACACAAGAGGCAGAAACAACTACCGAACTGGGAATCACAGGACGGTAGTCCACGAACGCTTGCCCTCACACGCAGGTGTTCGTTTTGTCAACAAGTTGCCGGATTCAATTAAGAATGCCCCAACGCTCAAGGCGTTAAAAACTCGTCTCAAACGCTGTTTAGCGTCTCATGCATTTTATAGTGTGGACGAGTTTATGGCATACAACTGGGAGACCGCATAATCAGAAGACTGACAACCGGTGTCGGAAGTGGGGATTTGGTATGAGTGAATATGAGTGCAACTGTAAATGATGTATGTTTTGACAGAGGCTTTTATGTGGGATGTATGTTTTAGATTTTTATATAGGGATGAGGTTTGCTATACATTTTTGTAATGTCATTGCAAATAAATATTTGATTTGATTTGATTTGATTTGATTTGATTTGATTTGATTTGATTTGATTTGATTTGATTTGATTTGATTTGATTTGATTTGATTTGATTTGATTTGATTTGATTTGATTTGATTTGATTTGATTTGATTTGATTTGATTTGATTTGATTTGATTTGATTTGATTTGATTTGATTTGATTTGATTTGATTTGATTTGATTTGATTTGATTTGATTTGATTTGATTTGATTTGATTTGATTTGATTTGATTTGATTTGATTTGATTTGATTTGATTTGATTTGATTTGATTTGATTTGATTTGATTTGATTTGATTTGATTTGATTTGATTTGATTTGATTTGATTTGATTTGATTTGATTTGATTTGATTTGATTTGATTTGATTTGATTTGATTTGAGATATATTCGACTGGCACTGACCCATCCACCATGTGGATGTATATGACTGGCACTGACCCTCCCACACACCCGGTATATCTATACGACAGGCACTGATACACCTACCCAACCTGTGGATGTATACGACTGGCATTGACCCACCCATCCACCCGGTGGATATATACGACTGGCATTGACCCACCCACCAACGTGGATATATATATAACTGTCACTGACTCACCCACCCATCAACCCGGTGCATATATACGACTGGCATTGTTCCACCCACCCTGTCGATATATACGACTGGCAGTCACCCACCCACTCACCCGGTAGATATATATGACTGGCACTGACCCACCCACCCACCCGGTGGATATATACGATAGCATTGTTCCACCGACCCTGTCGATATATACGACTGGCACTGACCCACCCACCCAACTTGTGGATGTATACGACTGGCATTGAGGCATTGAATTGAAACTGGTGGCAACTAAAATAAATAATAAAATATTAATTAAAATAATTTATTAAGTTGTGTAATTTTCTACTTTTTAAAATATTTAAATATACTATAATAATATCATATAATTCTATAAATAATTGTATGTTATAAATAAACACAAGTATGGATTAGTTCAATAAAATTGGGACTTGCTAAATCTCTCACTTATCATTATTACATTGTATAATGTGTAGAGAGAATTAGGTTTGGCCCAAAGTAGTTTAATTGAAATAAAACGGAACTGGCGCTTTGTTAGAACTGAACGTTTTAAGCAATCTGATCTGCGTAAACAAGAGCTTTATAGCCAAGATTCAAAGAGATAAGCTTTAATTTAAATTCAGAGTAAATAACAGAGAATAATTTAATTAAATGCTCTACCACCACGCTACTCCAGTTTGTATCAGACTATTTCAAGAATTAATATTGTACAATTTAATAAATGTTTTAACAATTACTTGAAAAAATGAGCGTTTTATTGTTTTAATATTAGTTTCTGTTGTAGTTTTAAATTTACTGCTAGTAAACTATATTGATCAAGATTTTGAGTTTAAGAACATATTATTTTCTACCTTGTGTAATGTAGTGAATAACTGTTGTTCCTCCATCATGAATTTAAACTGAAACTAAAAATATGACAATCTATAATAATAATTTGTTACCATATTAGACTTTAAATGTTTAACTAGACATTTTTTACTAATTTAAAGTTTTTCAACATTTATCTTTGCCCCATTTCAATTATTCTCACATAAATTATTTTCCAGGTACATAAAAAAGTAGTGTCACCAATTTGTTCACAGCAGTATTATCTGTTTTGCCTCAGTTCTTGTTGGGGCACTTACTGATGCGTTCTAAAGGAAAGTCGCTTTAGCTTGCAACAAAGTCAGCTTTAGCTCTTTTATAATCTAGCCTATAGTTTCTCATATCCGGGTCTTTTTTGGAATTTCCCCGCATATGGTAAAGATTGTATAACTAATACAGAGCTAAACTAATTTTTCAGACAATGTAACTTTGATATTGGTCACGTGGTATTGACCACGCTTTAATTATCATTCGGTGCCATCTGGTTAGGTTAGGATGTAGGTTCTTCCACCATGGTTTGTTAGGTTAGGTTAGATTGTAGGCTCTTCTACCATGGTTTGTTAGGTTAGGTTAGGCTGTACGCTCTTCCACCATGGTTTGTTAGGTTAGGTGAGGTTGTAGGCTCTTCCACCATGGTTTGTTAGGTTAGGTTGTAAGCTCTTCCACCATGGTTTGTTAGGTTAGGTTAGGTTGTAAGCTCTACCAACATGGTTTGTAAGGTTAGGTTAGGTTGTAAGCTCTTCCACCATGGTTTGTTACGTTGGGATAAAACCATGGTGGAATGCCATTAAAATTATGCTCTTTGAGAGCATCATCATGGAGTTTTATATTTTCCTTTTAGTATCTCCCTTCCTAATTACAGGAACATTTCTTTGGATCTTAAAATTACATGTATCCTGTATTTGATCTTTTATGAAATAGTTTTACTGTGTAGGCCTATCATATGATTTACTCATTTGAACATTTGAACTTCCCAATTAATCACAATACATAGATATTATACGAGACTGTATGAACTTCATTTTAGTACATTACACATTTTCATTTTGCTGATTAGAATGTTAATTTTTATGGCCTTATCTCAATATTAAAATGTTCTTTCAAGCTTTACAAGAACAAAATTATTCTCTTGCTAATATATTCCAGAATTAATTCGTACACAATATGCATCTATTAAATTCACATACGTATTATTGGTTGATTAATTAAATTTTTTTATTCATCTTACTTCTGGACTGTCAATCATTTAATTGAAACATTTTACTAAACACTCCTTCGGTAAATCTTAACTTTCATGTTCTCCTTACGTTTTGGCCTAGTATTCGAACTTCCCTAGGTTGTCGAAGAGCATATGTATAAAAAAATTGGATTGAAACCTCAGTGCAGTTTTTGCATAAATTATGCCTTTCATCGGATAACAAAATTCCTTGTGTTTAGTACTATTACAGTTAATAGTGGCCCTTGCATCACATGTAAATTATGCCTGTATGATTGTTAAACTCGCATTGTTAAACTGTATGATTGTTAAAATAACATCGTTAAAGTGTATGATTGTTAAACTCGCATTGTTAAACTGTATGATTGTTAAAATCGCATTATTAAATTGTATGATTTTTAACTCGCATTGTTAAACTATATGATTGCTAAACACACATTGTTAAACTGTATGATTGTTAAACTCGCATTGTTAAACTGTATGATGGTGTAACTTGCATTGTTAAACTGTATTATTGTATAACTCGCATTGTTAAACTATATGATTGTTAAACTCACATTGTTAAACTGTATGATTGTTAAATTCGCATTGTTAAACTCACATCCTTTATCTTTCATCTTATAAAAGATAACTATAATATTTTATCCTAAAATACCCATACTTAACAGGTTCAGAAAAAATAAAAATACCAACCTTCTAATTACTCCAAAAACATGGCATTCCATTGTTTTAAATGTTTATTTGACGAACAATTTGAATATGAATGATAAATATTGGGAATAGAGAAATCGTTAATATTAAAAACGTTCTGTATACTTACATGAACTGATTATGAAGAAACGATAATATTAGATAGGAAAGAAAATAATTTAAAATAATATTATTTATACAAACTTAGAACAACAAAGAACAATATTTGAAAAGTAAGATGTTTCGACTCTTTTTTGAGAATGTAAAAAAACTTTACGTTTTTTAAATCATATATTAGTTTTAAATATATCGTAAAAGATCTTCAAGAATACACAGTTCAATATGCTATGAATTTCCCAAGCACTGTACAATACCCCTGTTAAATGTTTCCAGAAATTATTTCAAATGTCTTTAATAAGATGGAATGTATCCTCAGGTGTGAGCCATGGAGATGATACGGGCTACATGCTGGGGGTGAACTACTTGAACCCCTTGGAGACCGAAGCTGACCGGAAGATGAGCAAGTTGATGGTCAACATGTGGGTCACCTACGCCAAGACTGGGCAAGTATTTTACACTGACAGTAGCTGTATACGTTGCACTTGATATAACTCGAATTTATATTATTTACTAAGGAATGTATCTTTAAGATAACAATTTTATCAAACACCATATTTTATATGGGGATCGAAACAAGAGCCTAAATTTAACTTGTAGTAAAATATAGCTATCCCTTGATTTTCTGTTTGTTGGCCTTGCAATTTGTATACATTTTATTCTAGATGTCTTTTCCAAAATCTCTTTCTTTTTCATTCTGGATATTTTTCTTTATATTATGATAACTAGTACTAAAGACAGTCGTTAGTCATTGTAGTAAGTAGTAAGATGAACAGGACGAAGGACTTTACTTGTGGCAGAACAATACAAAACTAACATTATTTCAATGTACGTCATTATCTAAGATAGAAAGCAGTCCAATGTAATCCCATTATATACGTTTTATTAGAGTTTATTTGTAAATTGAAAATAGTACATGAAAACTAACTTGGCTCGTTTTATATACGCAATATCAACTTCGGTATTTTATGTATCAATATAGGAGTCACATAATTTCAGAAAAGAATGTAACTAAAATGAAAAAATTTTTCAAGCTGTAGTTTATTTTAAAATCTCAAAAATACAATTATTATTTAATGCTGAAAACACGAAAAAATTTATATTTATATCCCAACTTTTCTCCATGAACCATAATTTGAATAAAACCTGAATGTTGATTTTTTAAATCACTAAAAGGGCAAAATATTTAGGCTCATTTTATCTCTCATTCTAGATATATTTAAAATTTTGAAAAAGAAATCTCATTTATTTTACTATCTAAAAATCTGCATACATATATATTTAGATTTCAATAGATTGGATTTATGATATGTAGATAATATTTGAAGATTTCCAATGCTTTCAGTGTTTGGGAAACAAATAAACATTCCGACAAGTATAAAACTTCTGTCGTCTTCAGTGTACTTACTAACTTAGCCTTCATCTAAAACTACTTTCCCCCCTTAACCCATAGTAATTAAAAAAAACAATACTGCATGCGTAGATACTAAAGATTACTTTTGAAAGTCAAATTTTCCTAAAAAACTATCACACATAACATAATTATACAAATTATAATACACAATACGAAATAAAAATGAAATGCAAAATATGAAATCGTTCAACAAAATTCAGAGAAAGTTACTAAATAGACAAAATATTTAATGAGATAGACAAATAAATTCAAACTATGAATAAAATCAACATAACGTAGAGCAGGTTATTAAATAGACAAAATATTCAATGAGATACGAAATAAATGCAAAATATGAAAAAAATCAACAAAAATAAAGCAGGTTATTAAATAGACAAGATATTCAACTTATGCAATCAGCTTCCAATTCCACTGAGGTGTAGGGAAAAGGGTTCTCGCAGCACTACACTCACGAGATCAACTCACCACGACCGTCAAAGTAGTTTTAGATGTAGGCTACGTTAGTAAGGAAACCTGAAGATGACGGGAGTTTGTTATACCTGTCGAAACGTTGTGTTTGTTTCCTAAACACTGGAAGTATTGGATATCTCCAAATATTATCTACATATCATGAACAATTAAATGATAATGAATAACTTTCAAACAACAGAAGATTGGATTTCTTATTTAAATACATTGGATTTCTTTCTCAATATTAAAAATAATATCGAGTTTACGCACTAAACTTGTATTATTTATCACAGATATTGAGTATTTTATATCAACTGATTGAATATTTTTAATTACTGTAATGTGGGTCTTAAATTTCCTCAAACATTATATAATGTTAATTGGGTTATGTAGAAATGAAGATCAACGTTTTTACGGTTATTTAGACACCAGCTATTTAGACAGTTTACTAGACCTATCAATGTCAAACAATTACTATTTTAACAAGTTTGGTATAATCTTGTCTTCGCTCACAGGAAGCCTGCATTCGGGAATGCAGCTTGGGCCCCGGTGGAACCCTCTGCTGGCATGTCAGGACCCCTAGACCACCTACTAATTGCTGCACCTGACCGAGCCAACCGAGAAGTGTCTAACGATTTGGGTCATAGAAAGTTCTGGGACACCCTTCCTCTTGAAGAGCCTGCCAACTTGCTAGCTGCTGCAACTTCACACACTTAGCTCTAGAGTGGAGACCACTAGAATGGTCAATAAGCGAGCAACTAATCGGGCGTCCTCGAGTACATAACTTCGATGATTTAACAACACAGATGACGATCATCGGTCGCTCCAGTATTTCAAACTACCAAGCCACTTCAACAACACAAATATTTGAAGACTGTTGGTGACTCTTATTAGACTGCCCTATTGTGTAGTGCTTTACACCTTTTGAGAACTTATGAAGGATTGTATAGTTTTAGGAAAGGTTTAGGTTTACTTGAAAATTTTAGTGAAGTATTTAAATTTTAATATTTTAAATATTTCTATGATAGGATTAAAAAGCATTTCTCTAAAATTGTTAGAGTCTTTGAAGAATTTAAATAGTACATATTTAATTTACAAGTAAAGTTCATAAAATACTAACATATGTTTTCATAATTCAATTTGTAATTAATTCATTTACATAAATATACAATTTTAAAAGGTGAGATTATTTATTTAAAATACATGACTTAATTACTTTTTACATTATGACGATTATCAACTCTATAAGACTTTGCTACTCGGTGAATACAATTTTACAAAGAAACTTGACCTCAAAACAAATCCTAAATTATATTTAATAAGTATGAATAACCAGCACACACACAACTAAGTACTTTATTATTTCAGACAATTATAAAACTAAAATTCTGTTATAAGGTCCACTGTAAATAAAATATAACAAGTTGAAATGTACGAAATTAAGCTGATTGAAAAAGATGGTGGGATTTATTTTCATTCTATAGGTTACAATAGTACAATACTTAGAACTCACTTTGGATATAGGAAACTTTTACCTCTATTTAGAAAGTCCATACGAGAAATATAGTGCATTTTTAAAAATTATTTCAATTTTGTACATTTGAACTATTTCCATTTTAAGTAAAAAGAACCTTTTAGTGCCTAATTTGTAGCTTTTATTTGATACTCAACTCGATCTATTCTCTCTTTAAGATATTTTTCTGACTCCTCTGGGACCAACCCCCTAATAAAACTGAAGTAATAGTTAAAAAAAAAAATACTTTTAGGAACACTAGTGGCGCTGTGCTGTAACCCAGCTACAAAGGGACAACGTGTTGAGGAGATTGTTGGTGGTAGGCTATTTTCTCGGTCCACTTAATACCGATAAGGCGTCCGCTCAATGGTTTCCATCGACGTGGACAATACAAGAGAAGTCTGGAGTGTGCATGTTGGATGGTAGTCCATGTTCATATGTGTGGGAAGAGGACTGAGTGTGAGGCTTGTCAGTTAGCTGAAAATCATACCAACACTACGTGGTTCGGATTCCACGTAAAGCTGTAGGTCCCTAAGTTGCCCTAACTATTGGGCTATTAATAAATCGACTTTCTGAGGAACAGTCGATCTTAGTTAGTAACAATGACTACACTCGTTCATCTACATTCATCAGACTCATTCGCCCCCCATTATTCATCAATATCTTGACGATCACCGACTTACTAATAATTAACAACAGTAAAATGAAGTCTTATTTTACTAGGTGAAGTTAGGGCTAAGAATTTCTCATCAACACAACCCGGACACAAACGGCTTAAAGATGACATCCGAAGCACCAGCAGTGAACAAGCAGGTAGATTGTGTGAAAGGACAGGAACCCTCACCGGTTACCCATCCTAGGAACAGCCACGTTGATTTTGCCGAAGCCGTTATCTTGCGATAACGTCGGAACCCTCCGGTCAATGCCCCTGGCAAACAATGCAAGCAGTATCGATATTTTACAAGTTAATGATTAATTCTACAATGGTTCAACTATCGAAGTAATAGTTTATGAAGGTCAAGGTTGACTATTTAAAGTCTCACTACTTTGTACAAGTACAACCTTTTGGGATTGGCTGTGTGGCATTATGTTTTATAATGAATATATTTATTAAATTGTAGCTATGCTCTCATTATAATATTTCTCCTGACTCTATGTGGGCCGTCTCCCTGATCTGTATAAACATTTCACAGTTGTTTCAAAAAGTAAATTTTTGTATATGATTGATGTTTTAAATTTAAATGCATGTTCTGTATTAGTTAAAAAACTTGAATTTGAACCAGCCGTCGCTAGACATTTCGGACACCTTGTATATACTTTGGCACTTGCCATATTGTTTATAATTTTACACATGTTTTGATAGAATATTTGATAACATAATACATAAATTGACATTAGTTGCATATTGATGATATACCTGTACTAACAAGTAAAAATCAAAGTTTTACCTCTCAAGTAATTACACTAAATTTGTGTAGGTTTAACACAATTAAAATGTAGAACGAACGATACAAGTCGTCAAGTTGACAGTCGGTTCTGGAGTACATGTAGTAAAACTCCAGTTTAACACAATTAAAATGTATAACGAACGATACAAGTCGTCAAGTCGACAGTCGGTTCTGGAGTACATGTAGTAAAACTATAGTTTAACTTTCTTAAAGCCTTACAGTTTTAGTACTAGTTTAGTAACAAGGGAACTGAGTAACGAGGAATGCCATCTTGACCTTCTGGCATTTATCTCTGTCACTAGCAAGCCACGGCAATGTAGAACGAACGATACAAGTCGTCAAGTTGACAGTCGGTTCTGGAGTACATGTAGTAAAACTATAGTTTAACTTTCTTAAAGCCTTACAGTTTTAGTACTAGTTTAGTAACAAGGGAACTGAGTAACGAGGAATGCCATCTTGACCTTCTGGCATTTATCTCTGTCACTAGCAGACTACGGCAATGTAGAACGAACGATACAAGTCGTCAAGTTGACAGTCGGTTCTGGAGTACATGTAGTAAAACTATAGTTTAACTTTCTTAAAGCCTTACAGTTTTAGTACTAGTTTAGTAACAAGGGAACTGAGTAACGAGGAATGCCATCTTGACCTTCTGGCATTTATCTCTGTCACTAGCAAGCCACGGCAATGTAGAACGAACGATACAAGTCGTCAAGTTGACAGTCGGTTCTGGAGTACATGTAGTAAAACTATAGTTTAACTTTCTTAAAGCCTTACAGTTTTAGTACTAGTTTAGTAACAAGGGAACTGAGTAACGAGGAATGCCATCTTGACCTTCTGGCATTTATCTCTGTCACTAGCAGACTACGGCAATGTAGAACGAACGATACAAGTCGTCAAGTTGACAGTCGGTTCTGGAGTACATGTAGTAAAACTATAGTTTAACTTTCTTAAAGCCTTACAGTTTTAGTACTAGTTTAGTAACAAGGGAACTGAGTAACGAGTAATGCCATCTTGACCTTCTGGCATTTATCTCTGTCACTAGCAGACTACGGCAATGTAGAACGAACGATACAAGTCGTCAAGTTGACAGTCGGTTCTGGAGTACATGTAGTAAAACTATAGTTTAACTTTCTTAAAGCCTTACAGTTTTAGTACTAGTTTAGTAACAAGGGAACTGAGTAACGAGTAATGCCATCTTGACCTTCTGGCATTTATCTCTGTCACTAGCAAGCTACGGCAATGTAGAACGAACGATACAAGTCGTCAAGTTGACTGTCGGTTCTGGAGTACATGTAGTAAAACTACAGTTTAACTTTCTTAAAGCCTTACAGTTTTAGTACTAGTTTAGTAACAAGGGAACTGAGTAACGAGTAATGCCATCTTGACCTTCTGGCATTTATCTCTGTCACTAGCAGACTACGGCAATGTAGAACGAACGATACAAGTCGTCAAGTTGACAGTCGGTTCTGGAGTTTTTTTGCTAACCTACTTAGTGGTAGTTTAATATAAAAAACCAACAAAATTATCTTTATCAGTTTCTAAATGGCAACCATAAGAAATATTAAAAGTTAAATAACTTTAAAATCCATTATTTTTATTGAAAATGTATTAGGTTACTTTAATTTTGTAAATGTAATAAAAAATTCAAAGATACCTCAATTTTTAAAATCAGTTTGAAAATAAAAGAGTAAAGCACTTTTTCTGGTATGCTTGTTTAGGGATTTAACTTGTATGCTTACCAAATTTACTACAAATTTACACCAAGTTTACTAACCGAATGTGTAACTTCATAGTCATTATAAACAGCTGTTTTAAATTATTTTTAAAATAATCTGTTTTTATGTGAAGCCCTTTTTCATGTATGCTTGTTTAGGGTTTCCAAAAAAATTACCTTTTGTTAATAACGAAATTTATTTTACATAAAACAAAAACACAAATTGTATAATTGTATTATAAATGCTGTTCAATGTGACGCCCTCCTTCATCAATGCATACTTCAGCCTGTATG
>JAQJVL010001675.1:135049-156825 GCA_035578905.1 Stictocephala bisonia | reverse complement strand
AAAAAATTTTTTTGTTTTTTCACAGTTAATATTTTTAATATATTTAATTAATAAAAGCAAACAAGTAATGTTTAACATAGATAATGTATGTAGTCTTCATTCCCTGGTTCAGTGGTAAATAATTATTTACAACAAACTTGTATTATATAATTATACAACCTAATTACTAATTACTATACACTAAAATCACTAATTGCCCAAAAACCTAAATCACTATTATTTTTAATTAATGCGAATGCTGGCACCCAGACATTTACTCTGTATTTTCAGGAATGCATTAGGTGGCAGATGAAGGAAAACTCCGTGCCATTACGTGAACTACTGCCAGACTGAAACCAAACATAAATTTCTAAATTAAAAGTAATGAGGGTTTTCATAGAAACGAATTCGTGAGGTACATTGAGTTTGGGTACTTTAGACTGCATTCTGCAACAATTATTTAACTTTTAACTTTACTAATGCACACGGAGGAAAATTCTATGATGCCACCTCTGGAGGGTTAAAAGCCAAGTGAAATGAAGCTACCATACCAGAGGCCCAGGATCCAACTTGACAATTGACATTAAAAAGGAATTTAGTTTAAATTATTTAATGTGGAAGTGAGCTAGTACAGACTTAAACCTAGTTTATTTGGTTTGTAGGGATGTGGCAGTTCTTTTGAGAGTGTGCCTTTGTCTTTTCAGGAAGCAAGTTGGCGAATGGCCTGCTCTCACTAAACATTTATCACTATATATCAAGTCACTGTACTATTTAAAAAAAATGTTTGTATCACTTTACTTGTCAGTTCATATGAGCCTTCAGCCTGTGCATAAACTTTATTTAATGAGAAAGTACTGACCGTTAACTCAGTTGGAGATTTGAACATTGGCCCTGCCCTCTGCAGTTCGATGTCTTAGCTACTGAACCACACATTTAGCTTCAAGCATATTTAAATTTTGAATTTAGTCCCCATATTTTCCCTAATTAACTATCAAATGATACTAATATTTACCCAAAGAAAATACTTCTTTATTTAATCTGATGATACACTACTTCTATGCCACCTAGACTTTGTCTGTCAGGCTGCCTTGTACAGGTGTTATTAATTTGAGGCATTCGTTTCAAACCAGTCACATACTACCACAATGTATCACTGATAAGCAAATATTAAATAAATAAATGGCTTCCAAAATGTTTAAATTGATGATTCATCTTAAAAATGTTATTATTTTTTATTTTGAATATTAATCTTTCAGCTTCTATTTAAAAAAATGGATTAAATATCTTATGATCGTGGTATTTGATATTAAATATCTTATTGGTACAAATATTTTAATGAAATAAAAATATATAGTTGTGAGAGCCTGTTGAGGGCTGATCATATTCATATGATAATACTTAATAAATAGCTTGAAAGTATTTGTAACTGTTCTTAAGACACAGATTGTCAAGATATATGTGAATATGGATGTCAAATGAGTGTGATGAGTGTAGATGAGCGAATGTAGTCATTGTTACAGACTAAGGTCGACTATTCCTTAGAAAGTGTAAAAAATAGCCCAATGACAAATGAACGGCCGGTGTCTATCGGCTGATCCTTTTCAAAATTTGTTATGATTATGATTAGTACCCATATTATTACTTACACCATATCTTCAGTAATCATACTGTGGAAAGATCTGTAAGCTGCCGCAGCAAATGAATTGAGGGTTGATGGATTCAAAAAGGGATCGTAATTCTTTGACAATTCATCACTACCATTTCCATCTTCTAGATTCAACTTCTTTAGAAATTCTTTACCTGCAGAAAAAGCCAAAAATCTAATAATATATTTTTACTCTTTTATGAGTATGGGAAAAGTGCTTATAAATATTAAGGATATTCTGGACCTTCATACATTGCTAAACCATTTTTATGTTTGTAATGCGTTTTTATTATTCTTAAAGAATGAATTAATTTGTAGACTGTTGTCATTGTATTGCCTTGTAATTGTAGAGCCTTTAACAGTATTATCCAGTGGATAATTTTGTCACACTTGAGCCTCCACTCGAGTATTCACTTTGGAACTACTAGCTACTCCGTTGACAATCAAAAGGCCAGTTGTCGACTGACTGTTCATCCCCAAACCATTGTGTAGTCTGAACTTTTATGGAAGTTGTCTTACCTTTCCACTTGGCTACCAGGCAGCGTTTGTTATCAGTTGATGCCCACATTTTGATGTTGAACAATACTTCACTTGAACTTTTCATGCTTACATTTATTAATAAATGTATTTTAAATTTTAAAACGCTTTATAAGACCAGGGTGATTTGTGCCTAATTTAGGTTTGTTTTTAAAAACATATTAAATTAGAACAATAGTTATTAGTATATAAACAATAAACCAAAACAGTTACAACAAATCTGTTTCAGGGTGCACTAGACCTCTTTCAAAAAAGGTCAAGTTTAAAATTTTACATAAATAAAGCCATTATCTTATTTTGAAATTAACATTGGCCCTATAAAGAATCAAATCTAATATGAGGGCAAGTATAGCAGACTCTAAAATGATAAGGAAGGAGAGATTGATGATGACCTACCATATCAAGAGATATAAAGGGCCAGGAAGTCTTGTGGAATGTTATATGCCCACAAGAGATTATATAACAAATCACCAATTATCAGCCTTTAATATTATGTCTATTTTTATAAGCTCAAAAGAAAGAAGAAGTATCTGGAATTCGCTACGTAAAGGTAATGTTTGTCTAGTACGATTAAGATGAATGAGGTTATGAGCAACTGAAGCTTGCTTTTAAATGTTATTAACCCAATTAAAATTTAAAATTGTTTGAAAATAATTTTAGTTTTTTAATATTTTAAAGATTGTTTTATTTTTATTGCCTACAAATAAATAAATAAAAAAATGATAACCTCTGTTTTATGTTGTTTACTTCTTAACCTACATTTTTTTGAGGTTAAGTAGTACCCAAATTTGTTTGACAGTAACCTTATATATATTGTATGGTTTGTTGTCAGCAACTATTTTTGTTATTTTTAAAACTACAATATATATTTGGATTAATATCCAAAAGTAATGATGGTATATTCAATGATTAAAAATTTAAAGTGATCTCCTGTCACAACAAAGCTGTCCGTCTAAGACCTGCCTCACTGTAACATCATGATGTTCTAAGATATAATTACCCTTTAGGGTGTATATAGAATTTTTTAAGTAAATTTTAACTGCAACAACACCCCATACAAATGATTTAGTTTCTCCACCGATGCGTTGTTTTCATCTTTTAATATTAAATTTTCTAGATATCAAAACAATAGCTAAAGACTGTCTACTTTACCTAAAGGCTGTGTCCACAATTATATTTCATTGTGCTGATATATATAGTGTATGGAAGGCTGGCTATCTATATACACTTGGGGACACTCCTGCATGCTTTGTGTCCTGACCTAATCAGTCATCTGGCTTTTGGCTCGATACTAATTTGTGAGATGTATGACTAAAAACACTGTAGTTGGAGTAATAGAAAATCATTTGATATTTCAGTGCCAGTGGGGGGAAGCCCAGGTACTTTTTACATTTCTGATACTTTTCCCACCGCCCTTGGCCCTTAACCTTTAAAATGAATCTAATCAAACTATCTTGTCTTCTTCCTTGGTCGAGAAACTTCGTGGAGAACGATTCACTTACAGAATTAAATACAAAGATAGTTGACGTTACATCTACCACTTAACCTATAATGATGAGTAAGAACTCAGCGTATGTGATCCTTTGAATAATTGCTCCCACCAACCGTCTGGACTCTTGGTACAATGTTTCATCATTCCAATGAGGGTTCAGAACACTCAGCTCTTCACAGAGGCGGTTGTGCTCCCTCAGGAAAACCACCTGAAGCAACGTCATCCCTGTGTTTTGATTGGCCCTGTCATCTCCTACAGAACGAGGAATATAGTGATTAGTCATGAACCTGATTGGTAATGAGGGAAATTAGGATAGGAAAACTAAAATGAATTAATTTAGGAGCATTCAAACCATACAAATATATGAATAAAGCCATTACAGGACTTGGAGGGCATTGTACAAAAATTGACTCTCTTGCCAAACAGATATAAGTCTCACACCATTTTAAAGTTTTGCTTGAGAGCTCATTTAGCAAAAAAAGTATTATGAACCCTGTGTGAGACCATCAGAAGTAACATTCATGAAATTTATAATATTAATTTAACTTTCACATTTAGTGTTTCTAATAAATTAACAAGAGGAATACTTATATTAAGAATATTGGTAAATTTTGTAAAAAAGAAGTACTCCTGTATGTATTATTCCCTTTTAACTCACCATATAAAATATACTTTTCCTACATGGGGCAAAGCTACTAGTCATTCAAAACAAATTTTTACTTTATAAAAAGCGGCCTTAAGTATTATATTCTGATTACATAAGAGACAATCCTGCACACAGTTCTCTATATTTATTTACATTTAAAAAACTGCTACATTTGTCAAACATACAGATGTATTACAAAAATGTACATATATTTCAAAAAGAGAAAACTATTTCAATTAACTATACTAGGAGTGGCAATGTTTAAAAAAGTATACATCACAACATATCTTTTTATAAACATCAACTTTTTACTTCAAGATTGTTATATAATGAACTACCTCAAAATCTAATAATTTAAAAGGATATTGCAAAAATAAAAAAAATTAAAAATAATTTTTTATACAAAAAGACTAAAGCAAAATAGATGAATAAATCAATGAAGATAAGATCAATAATTAAAAAATAATTGAAGATATATTACATTATAGCTATGGAAAAGTTTATCGTTATTATTATTCAGTATGTCTCTCAACATATTTAAAATCTAATCTTATATAAATTTTGTGATTTGCTAGTTCATATATTGTTAAGAGAATAAATTATTGACTAATTGATTGATCAGTACTTATGAATGAGAAAAATACTACATGAATAATCATCTTTTTTAATTAACAAACTAAACTTATATTTGTATATATACGGGGCCTGTTTTTAAAGTAAGAATCGTTTTGGAATTCCGCTGCTGTAGTGCTGTGGTCTGCGTTCAGCACATGCGTGCTGGGTACTACTATCAGTTGGCAAGGCACGGCCGCCGTTACAGATCAATTCGACTGTATTTATGATTGTTTATGACTGTTTAAATTCCTCCTCCGATAAAAAATGCTGCCTACTGTAAAGTATATGTTGTGATAAGTTTTCGTAACGCTAAAGGCATGAAAGCAGCTGACATTCATGAGAGATCTTTGAAGTTTATTGAGAAAACAGAATGAGTGATAGGATGGTATGGAAATGAGTGAGAGCATAAAAGGTGGCCGTACGAATGTGCATGATGAGGAACGAAGTGGGAAACGTTCACTCATTTATTGATGATTTGGTGCAAAACGCTGATGAAAAAAGTCAGAGAAAACAGACACTTTACAACTGCACTGTTATGTAGTGTGTCTGAAAATGTCAAGAAGATCGATTTATGAAATAGTGGCTGAACGTTTGAAGTACATAGAGTTTTGCTTACACTAGGTTCCTAAAATATTGACGGAGAATCACAAAAACAAATGTTTGGGGAGAAACATAAAAACAAATGTTGAACCATTTCTCTCACATTTCTAGAACATTAGAATCGTGATGGTTATGATTTTTAAAACTAAATTGTCACAGTGACAGACTTATGAGGAATGTCAGTTCCTTTCACACCCTTAGCGTTA
Source organism: Stictocephala bisonia (assembly GCA_035578905.1). NCBI lineage: Eukaryota > Metazoa > Arthropoda > Insecta > Hemiptera > Membracidae > Stictocephala > Stictocephala bisonia. The sequence continues at coordinate 151,105 of JAQJVL010001675.1, read as the reverse complement.
TGAAAACTTACACAGCGCATAATTCACAGTCAGCGGCATTTTTAATCGGAGGAGGAATTTTAAACAGTTATAATCGACTTTAAATACAGTCAATTGGATCTGTAACGGCGGCTGTGGCTTGCCAACAGACAGTATCCAGCGTGCATGCACCAAACGCCGACCGCAGCGCTTTAACAGTGGGATTGCAAATTGGTACTTACTTTACAAACACGCCTCGTATATATAAACTTATGTTTAACAGCTTATATTTAAACTGCTTTCAGTCAACCTGTGGACAATGTTTACACACTTGCCTGCAAAGTAACAGATGTTGTCACTACCTTCGTTGTCACAGTCGTTGGCAACATTTTTGGAGTTAGGTGGGAACTCTCGCTTGTCAGAGGTCAGCTGAACCCTAAGTTTTCCTTTTACGAATGTACGTAGTGAGTTAGCAGTATTGTGACTGCTGCCATAAACAAAACTGGCGTCCAGAAAATGGGTTACAGTTGCAATCTGAAAAACAAATAAAACCTTCCTATCATTTAAATGTAAACTACACATTTTTAAATGATACTTCCGATATTTTGTTTAATATCAGTCTGATTAATTCAACATAAGTGATTTTTAATGATTGTGAGTATTATTTTTATTAAGAATCCTGGATATTCCAGCAGTGAGCTAGACTTTCTAGAATCCTACAGAGACTGTAGTTTTATTTGCAATAATATACTTCATGACTCAAATATTCAGTAGAAAGTTATTTGATCCTATAATATTTCATGTCAGAGTGGTGGCTCAGCTGCTAAGCCTTCAGACTGCTGAGGGCAATATCAAGATTTCAATCTCAAACTGACCTAACAGTCAGTACTTCACTCTTTGTACCAGTTCACTGTAGGCCCTTGTGAACTGGTAAATGATGATTGCACTAAAACAATTATGGGAGAAGTGTTTACAAGTATTGTAAAGAGCTTTGTGTTGGCTTTTCTAGATATGAAAAGCCCATGACACTGTGAACTGAAATAAAATGGAAAGGCCTAGAGAAGAAAGTAGTTTAGAGAAGCGTGATTACCATAGTCAAAGAAATCTATGAAAACAGTGATAACTTTGGTAGTTGGAGACGGAGATCTTGATGGCTGTAACAGAGGAACGGATCGTGACAAGGCAGTGCAAAGTGCCCGCTATTATTCATAATGGTGCTGGATGAGATGATGGTGGAGGAGTGGCAAGAAGCATTGGTGAGGAGAAGTGAAAGAGATGGCGTTTGCAGGTAACGTGATTTTTTGGGAGAATGGGGAAGAAGAGGTAAACATGCAGTTGAACATACTGGTGAAGGTGATAACACAATTTGGAGTGAAGTTTAGTGAGAGGAACAGTGAGTTTATAGTAATGTCACAAATGTTAGAATAGGAAGAAGGAAATACGGTAGACAGTTTTAAGTATCTCAGTAGTGTATAACAAGAGAACGCCAGAACTGGCAAAGAAATAAATGAACAAATTAGGCTGGCAGGGGATTTATGAAGGCAGTTGGAAGCCTGATATGGATAAGGGATGTTTTTATGAAATTAAGGGGATTCTGTATAAAACATACTATGTACGTATTGCTGTATAGTGCTGAGACTGAGTGATGGTACAGAGGGATAGGATTTGAAGACAGGCTTGAGAAAAGATATTTTTAAGGACTAGTACTGGAGTGACCAGAAGGGATAAAATAAGGAGATCTCAGGAGGGGAGTAATTATTTTATAGAACTGAGAGGGATCGACAGAGGACATGGGAAAAAGATGGGGTAATTTAGAGTACCAAGACTCTTTCCATGAGATAGAAATGGATAGAAGGAGACCAAGAGAAAGACCGAGGGATCGATGGCTGAAGGTAGTGTTAAGCAAGAAAAGATACGACTGGGCGAGACTCATGGAAGAGAATGGGGTAACTGCGTAGAATCCAAACCACATAATACGAATCAGCCTAATTTTCAGCTAATTGACAAGCCTGATACTCAGTTCTCTCCCCTACATAACATCCAGACCCTTACTACCACCCAAAATGGACAACCCAGACTTCTCTAGTATTGTCCACGTCGATGGCAACCATTGTGCAGATGCTACACCAGTATTAAGAAGACTGAACATAGAACCTATCACCTACAATATCCACAACACTTTGTTCCCAAGTAGGGTTACAGAACTGCCCCACTAATGCCCACCATTTTAAATATTGGAAACTGTAGATATCAATGTATGTATAATAATGCAATGTTTCATCAATAAATGTGATCTATGTTTTTAGCAGCTAGGTTGAAAAATAACATTTTGTCAATCATTAGTTTTACATGATGATTATTCTGTGTCTTTGAAAAACAAATTAAACTACAGCAAAAACAAAAATAAAAATCTTTACAAACCCATAACTCTACCTTTAAAATTAAAAATAATGCAATATTATTTTTAATTTATATAAATTTTAATGGTACAATTCTTGCTTTTGCCGATAATATTTCAAAGTTTTACATTAATAAAGATCCGGGTGTTATTGGTCAACTAATTAATAGTGACCTGCTTATGCTTGGAAAATGGTACCTTAATAATAGAATGCAAATAAATGTAAACAAAACAAAATATATCAATTTTGATTTCTTAGGAATTGACATGCCATTTCCTATCAAATACCATTCTAGAACATGTGTTCTGCATTTATGTGACTGTCAGGCCTTAGAAAAAGTAAATAATATAAAGTATTTAGGTGTTATTTTTGATGACAAATTGACTTTTCAGCAGCACACTGAGCTCCTACGAGTATTTCGACTCCAGAAAAGGGCTATACGTATAATGGCAGGTGTGCATACACGAATATCATGTAAAAAATACTTTAAATCTTTCCAAATTTTAACGCTTCCTTCGTTGTACATTTATGAAATGTTAGTATACTACATAACTAAGGTTGATTCTATTCAAACCGGCTCAGATGTTCACACGTACAACAAGAGCCCGCGACTTGCATAGACAGACCCCCCACAGATTACAATATGCGTCTGCTCTACCTCAAAATATGGGACCAAAATTATTTAATAACTTACCCAGAAATATGCGTATGGAGTCAAATCAACATAAATTTAAAAAAAAGCTAAAAAATTATCTATTAAACAGAGCCTGTTACTCTCTTGACGAGTTCTTCCTAAATCCACCATAAATGTCAATTGGAATATTATGTTTTATTTATTCATTATTATTAATTTTATTTCTTAGTAAAAGTGAAGAATGTAATACAATTGTATATATTGTCAATTTGCACAATAAAGAATTTGAATTTGAAATTTACACAAAGTTATGAGATTATCAATAAGGAAATTTTACTTCTTAAGAAACTTCTGCAGTACATCGTTATTGAAATCTTTATATTTTGCACTCATTAACTCTAGACTACAGTATGGTATAACTTGTTGGGACTTATAAATTTTTAACAGAAAAACTAAGAATTACACATAATTTTAGGTTAGGTTAAAGGGAATTAGTATATTGGAGAGATAGGATATCAGCAAACTTACCTTAGAAAACACATTCACTAACACCACAGTAGTAGTAACACACAAAATAAACACATAATCTCACAAATTTTCAATGCCACTGGCATTTTCTTCAGGTGAGTAGAGAGAGAGAGAGCGTTCACCTACCTAAAGTTAATAGATTAATTTTCTGCCGTTCCTTTTCCTACTTAGGACCAAAGTATTACAACCAATTACCTGTAGATATAAATAATGCCAATAACATTAAACAATTTTGTAAAACCACTACTGCTTGGCTTTTATCTTTACAGAATCCTGATTTTTTAAATAACATCTTACAATAGTAACTCATAGTAAAATTATTCAATAACTTATCATCTGCCATATACTTACATTTAATATTAGAACCCTTTCTATTATTAAAATCATTATTTATTTTATATCTAGTAATTAAAGCTTCTTGTCAGTATTGCATTGTATAATTATTGTTGTATTTTTGATTATGAATGAATATTCCTTTTTTGTCATACATACCACAATAGGCAATTTTTTTCTTTTTATTTAATATTCTAATGCTAGACTCACATATATTATAAGTTCATAATGTGTTTTATATATATATATATATATATATATATATATATATAACTGGCCATATTACTTGAACAATTGGCCAGTAATTTTCCAAACCAACTAAATGTAATTAAGTTATAGTCATTATTGATTGGAAAAATAAATCATTTATTCATCATCATTTATTCACCTTGGCTAAATTGTGCTTTAAGTCTAAAATGTATATACCTGTTGCTGCGGAGAGAGTTTGCAGCCAAAATTATCAGTTGTTGTGGCTCGGACAAAGTTGAGACAGGTCTGTTTGTATTGGGAATAGAACTCATCATCCTGAGGCACCTGGATTGGAAAACATGCACTGGGCAAAGTCTGGGGTTGCCCTGAACAACAATCTATCCCGCTGACCTCTGAAAAGTAATATTTATTTTACATATCTGTTGTGAACAGATTTTACTTATATTTAAAACGTTGTATTAACACCAAAAATCCATTACAAGGCCCCAGTGAGCCGTTCTGCCCTACGTTATTAGGTTGCCAGCTAATTCACTGCTTGACGTCTTTGTATTGTAACAAATATTCCGTTAGTATTATAAAATAAAATTTTAGTTGTTTTCTACATCATTATGGCTTTATTCTATATATTTAAATAACAAATATTCTAAATAGACAAAAATAACAATCAAGCACAGGTGACTAGTGATGCACGCAAGAAATATGTTATTAACTGTGTGTGACAGAAGTGACACCTGACAATGATGCCGGGAACACAGTAGATATCAGGTCAGGTATCAGTAGGAGCCGAACATCTGCTCTGAAATGACGTTGCTTGTTGCTGTAGACTACTCTATGACCTGGCTTATTGGCAATACTCTGTGAATAACAGGTAAATTTTACAATCACGACTGCACTGTTAATGGATATTTTGCATCTCAGTTTATGTTATGATAAATCTAAAAATTGCACAGGCTTAGGACTTTCACATGCCACTGTTTCAAAACGTTTAGAAGGCTACTTAAATGAGAGTAGAACATTGTTCTATGATAACTTTTATACAGGTGTACCTCTGGTAGAAATCTTGGCAACTAAATAGACAATATCCTTTATTAAAATTTCATCAAGAAACGTTACATCGTCAATTTTAAGTCACATTGATATACCGTTTTCTAAATATAAAATACATAATGAAATGAAAAGCTTCTTCATTGTTCTGTGTGGTCCCTCCAAATAAAGAATTCATTTAGGGTGTAGAAAGCCTTGTCTAGCAGCCATCTCCGTAACTTCCTCTTCGTCAGCACAGGATCTCCAGCTTTCAAGTGATCTGATAGATTGTTGAGCATCTTCACTCCTGAATACAATGGTTTCTTTTTATACATGGCTGTTCTGTGACCTGGCAGCACATAGTTTCCTGCATGGCTGGTGTTTGTTTAGGGGGATCTTTGGTCACATAGTACAGTACAATATCTAGGACGTAGATGGAAGTCACCGTCAGGATGTTTAGGTTTTTGAAAACATCCTACAGCTCTGTCTTGGACTTAAGCCTACTACAATTCTAATTGTCTTTCCTGCATTACCAGGACACAGTTGAGATTGCCCATAGTGGATCCACCCCAGACAGTAATACGTACATATTACATAATTTGTAGCACAATAAGGATCAACCATAAAGGAGTGCTTCATGACATTAAACACACAAGTTGAAAAAAAGTGAAAATAAAGGGCAGACAGTGACAATATAGCTTGCCTAATGCCTGTTCTGCTGGTTACATAAACATAGTAAGTGATGGTGTTGGCATGTAAAGTGTGCAGGTTCCCTAGTATTATATTAATTGATTTTGCTAAAACTATAAAAACTATCACGTACATTATTTGCAACATTGTATACAAATAATTTTTTTGTTTGTATTTTCTGAGAATCAATTTTGTTCTCAGAAAATAAGTTTTTATGTGGCTGTTATATGCTTAACATTTAATAATAATAATAAAAATTTGTCAGCTAAACTCATTTGTTGGGTTAGTAGTGTTCTATGCTAACAAATATTCTCCAGCATGACAGTAACTCGTTGATTCACACAAAAAAATCAAGAAGAGGAAAAACAATTAAAATTCCTGAATCAATCACGCACATAGTAATAAAAAAATTCCACAAGACAATAGTGCATCGTGGCCCTCAGAACTACGAAATGTAAAATTAACAATTGCAGCAAACATGTTAAAAAGTATAAATATAAATTAATTAAGGATTAGTGTTGTGACTATGGAGAGTTTCTACAAACAATAGATCACATTATTTCACAATATATGCATCCTGTGATTATTCAAAGAGGGATCTGATGGAATTGATCAAATTAGTATATCTTTAAATCCATTTTTGTAAAATGATAATATGATAAACACGTCTGCAAGTATTGCCATGAAAGATACAAATTTGTGATAAAGCACATTTCAGATTATCTGATAGATTAAAGATTGCAAAATTTGCTCTATTTTAGTATAATCCGTCATTTTATTTATGTGATGAGTACCTCTTCATTCAGTCAGACTAACAATTAATAGTACTTTTTATTTAGTGTAGTTCATTTATTTATTAAAATGCCTAAGTAGATAAAGTTAAGGAAACATTTCCCAAAACTGCATTGCAGTGATCACGTGATCTATGGAGTCCACTGCGAAAGCTAAATCACTGATCACCATGTGAGCATGTGAAGGTGAGGTGAACTCTTCTGAATTTTAGAGCAGACAGAGTTATGACTTGGTCGGCTCATGGCTAGAGTTATATTAAGGAAGAATTGTTGGGTTATCCTTACAACAATACATACTCCTGTATTTAACAATACAAGGTACAAAACCTAACGTACCTTAGAATATGTTAAGGTACGTTAGGTTTTGTTCATATTTTATAACAATATAACATTTATTGTGGCTAGCTGTGGTTAGCGATCATGGTTTATGTTAAATATAAAAGTTCATAGTTGGTTATTAACCTTTATAAGCCTTCCTCGACCACGTTTTAAGGAGTGTGATGGCACCAAACATCCGAAAATGTATACATGATCTTGACTGTTCAACTAATTGAGTTCACATTAACTGAGTCTTTACAACCCCATATGATAGAGGATTGGCCGTTAAAAATTCTTCTTGTTAAACAAATGATTATACAAATTATTTAAAAACATGTTTAACTCACTAATTAATAAATGAGCTTATGTGTATAATGTACCAGAGTCCTGCTGAACAATATGAGCAGTGTCATGAGCCACCAGTTGCCCCCACTGCATGACACACAGCATGTTGAGCTGGTCAGAATCAATCTTGTCAGGGAAGAGATGTGTTCGTATTTGACGTGCATTGTGTAACTCCTTGCCTCTATGATCTTTTCGTACTTCACTCACACCTACAAAAGATTCCACAACCATAGTTATAGATCTGTTAATTTAAGCTTATCGGCGATTAAATCAAAGGAAATCATCATAAATTTAATTCAGGGATAGGAAATCATTGACACAATCCCTCCACTACAATGGACCGTTTACGCAAAGAGTTGCTAATAGATTTAAGAAATTCAATTTATCAATAGCTTTTAAAACTTGTAATAAAGTTATGGAATGGTGGGCGGGTGGGTTAATGCCTCTGTACGTGTATGGGTGGGTGGGTGGGTTGTACGTTGTATGAAGACGAATACAAAGTCAGCCTGTAAAAAGTATATCCAACATTTTACACCAAAATATTGAAAGTGAAGATAAATTCAATAATTCAAGAATATATAGGATTAACTGTAATGATTGTAATATGTTTTACATAAGTCAGACTGTAAATTTTAACAAAAGATATAAAAACCATGTCTCTGATTTTAAAAATAAAAACCTGAAAGATCTAATGTAGCTAAACACCTTCTGAATTGTACCCACAGTTTGAATAAAATAGATGAACATGTAGATATTCTACAAGTTTGTAATAAGGCTAGGATTATGAATGTATTGGAAGAGTTATTTATTTTTAAAGAAAAATTTAAGGATCGATATAAACTAATGAATGAACATGTTAATTTTGATTCTGAAGTAGTTTTTCAACGTATTTTCAGTGATTAAAAGAACAGAAGTAACAGCCAATAGCAATTAGCCAATAATATCACAGCAGCTGGCCTTTTGACATTTCCAGCCAATAGGGTTATGTGGTGGTAGGCCTATAAATTGAGTTGTTGAACACCTTTTCCATTCTTTTGTGAATCCCTCTGGTCTGAGGAAGGTGAGCATGGTTCACAGAAATCGATCACCATAATATTTGTGCATTTTGTACTTGTATTGAAATATATTTGTGCTTATATTGTAATAAATTTGTTTTGCGTGACGTTCACTTGTACTGTATTTGTACTAACACATATTATGCTAATTAAAAAACAATCAAAAAGAATTTTTGCAGATTACTTTCATGAGCACTTTTTCAGATCAAATCAAGGGACCACTAGATAATAGTTGAATTGTTCCTTCGCCTATAAATATATGGAATGGGTTACTGAACAAGCTTGAATAAAACACAAATATAACACCAGACTTTGTATAATATCAATTTTCTGATGGTTAAGGGATGGAGTTAAAATTTAACAAATGGGAGATTGTGATCCATTGTGTGTTACTTCCATTCTTCTTAGTTAAATGCCCATGGATGAAATGGGCAAGCTCTCACTACATTATTAAACATTCTGGATTCACCTGAGTGGCTCTTGTAAAAACTTCATGGGAACATTGGAAATTAAGCCCAGTTCAGCTGGCTAACAAACCACCAACATAGCTGCAGCTATTCAAGAAACCTACAGCTAATAATAAGAAAAACATTTGTAAAATATTTTATCTGTCATCCAGCCTCTTTTATTCAATCTCTAATTACAGAAATAAACTGATTAAAACAATGAAAATTAAAATAAAATTAACAGTTTAACACATTCATTGCTACATGGCTGTAAAGTCGGCCATGCCATCCGACCACTAGTGGCTGCGTAGCTGTCTAGTCGGCCAAGTGGTTATCACCGGTGGTGGCTGATGGCCGTCTAGTTGGACATACTACCTCACTCACATTATTAAATCAGTCTTTGCCCAGCCTTTGACGGCTTTGCTTCCTAGTAGGTCTCACACTTCTGTGGTATCCTGAAACGCCCTGACCAACCTGAATTGTGTTCTGTAGCATGTTTAAAAAAATATATCTCAGATTAGACTAATTGTGAAAAACGTTAGAAAAGGACCTGATAATAGTGGTTTTAAATCATCTGTCTCACTTGTTTTACTTAATTCCTTATATTACTAACTAGGTTATTACAAAGTGGTGTAAAAATCTTGGACATTAATTTTTTGGCAAAGTTGTTCACCAGGGGCTGATGGTCGACTGTTGGCCATACATAAAAATTACATTTATTGATGAGCCTTCCACATATACAGACTACATCTGACAGTCATAAATTGACTCTACACAGTCACAAAATTGAGTTTTTGAAAATAAATTCAGCCTTCAGCCACTGGAGTATGTTTTTAATTTATATATGCAGCCACATATGGTGGAAATGAAAATACGGCCTTAGCACTGAATTTGTTAAAATGCATTTGACATAGTGTAATAACATTGCAAGTGTAGCAATAATAATATTCATTTTCTGACAAATAAATAAAATATTGTAGGTTTACTTTAAAAAAAATCTCTTTTATCATCAAAAACCAAATTATTTAACAAAATTGTCTACCAGAAATATTAATGACACTAATTAATAATACGAGGCTACTTATGAGCCTATTGCATTCCAATTGGATACATGATTTCCTAAATTCTAAAATTAAAAAAAAAAAAAACATTAGGAGGAGAATTAATTTTTTAAAACAGTATGGATACAGATGCTTTGCCTAAAAGGTAGGTTACAACTCCTGAAACATTTTGGAATGTTCACAATTAAAAATATTGTTTTTAAGAAAATACCATGGTCATATGTGACTCACCATCATGATATTTAGCTGGAAGTAGCCTAACCATTGCAGATCCAGCCATACCCCACATGGGGAAGTTGTCATTGTTGCATTCGCCGTTAAATGTACGGTAGCGAGCCTTCTGGTCACACGATGACACTTGAACACACTGATCTGCAACATCTTGCTGCTGCGGTGACTGGAATCCTCTTTGATCATCTGATAAGCTGTCACAAGTCATAATATATACATATTATAGTGCTTGGATTCAGATTTGACACATTGACAAATTTTTAAAGCAAATGAATCGTTACATGAGTATTGGATGAGTGTGCACATTTTTCAATTGAGAATGTACTATTTTTATTAACTTTATCAGTCAATTCATTACTTAATGAACAAAATTGTTTTGGATTAGAAGAGGTTTTAATACATGCTTAAAATCTCTATGCTCTATATTATAAGGTTGTTTCTTACACCATTTATTTAGCCAGTCTTTAAGTTTAATTTCTTTAATTAGCCAGGAATTGAGTTTTTTTTAATCAATAAGAATTATGTTGAACTACATTTAAGACTGTACAGTCTACACAGTAGATTATTATTCTACTAAAATGATTGGCATAAAAATTAACACTATCATAACTAAAGATAGGATCCCAGTTGGAATTTGTCAAGTGATGGGTTATTCAAGTTATGTGTTTGGTGATGTTGGCGTATGGACATGAGCGGTCATGGTGGTAATGATTGTAGGCGGTAGTCTCGGCCATCTGGATCACAGCTGACTTTGCTATAAAAAAAGTGATCCGGCAACACATTGGGTCTATAAGTAGCTCTTGTCAGTTTGTCTATACATTAAATAAACCCATTCTCCAATACAAATTCCAAGTATCTGTCTACAAGTTATACTAAAGAGACCAGTGGATTGTAACCAAGGGATGTTATCCGGTATTGTTACACTCCACTTCTTTTGAATATTCCAATCCCGTCTTTTGATTTTCACCAGGAAAATTGAATATTTTTACTATTACACTGGAATTTACTTACAGCTTTTGGACAATTTTTAAAATGTTCAATAAAGCTTAGTTTTAGTAATCAGTTTCAATACACACATAGTTTTATTGGCCCACCCGACCGCAAATTCACGAACAATGGTGTTGGACCACCCGCCCACCCATACACAAACAATGGTGTTGGACCACCCGCCCACCCATACACAAACAATGGTGTTGGACCACCCGCCTACCCATACACAAACAATGGTGTTGGACCACCCGCTCACCCTTACACAAACAATGGTGTTGGACCGCTCGCCCACCCATACACAAACAATGGTGTTGGACCCCCCGCCCACCCATACACAAACAATGGTGTTGGACCACCCGCCCACCCATACACGAACAATGCTATTGGCTAACACCCAGCCTATACATGCACAATGTTACATCTATCTCTGTATAATAGTTCAAAATAAATATCCCTAAGAAATGAACTTCTTTATCCATCCCTTTAAAATATCTTTCAATTAATTTGTAACTAATTTTGATAAATCTTTATATTGCGATTTTGATTGCAATATGTCTCAGATATAATAATATGAGATGAAGTAATAATTTATGTATGGTCCCAGGAAGATTAGTAAAGGGGTTTAAAAAAGATCTGATATTCAGATGTGTAGGGAAGAGAACTGAGTGTCAGGCTTGTTAGTTAGCTGAAAATCAAACCAACACTACGTGGTTCGGATTCCACGTAAAGGTGTAGGTCCCTGGCTATTGAGCTGTTAGTAAATAATTCTTTCTGAGGAACAGTTGACCTTAGTAAGTGGATTGATACCGTCTAGGCATCTTGATTATATTAATAAAATAAGTCCTCATAATTAACAATAACCACACCTATAATATCTTTCACAAAACTCTAACCAAAACAATATAACAATTATTAACACATGGTTTCAATATATGTTTAAATAATATTAATTAACAACACGTAAAACTGTAGGTCCCTTTGTTGCCCTGGCTATTGAGCTGTTATTAAATAGTTCTTTCTGAGGAACAGTCGACCTTATTAAGTAACAATGATTACACGTTCATCTACAATCATTTTCCCATATCTTGACGATTGGTATCTTAATGAATGATAAATAGTAATGAAAAGATCAGAAATGTCGTCAATAGTCTGGTAAATAGTGAGTAAGTGGAAATGTAATCTAAATTCTCCCTAACACTTTGCCTTCAAGAGGCAGGATTACAACACTATGCCATCCCAGAACTGGCTAATGAATAAATTACAAAAGATAAGTTCTTAATGTCATATTACTACTGTTAATTAACTAACATTCATCAAAAACCAAACATATTTTACTTTAACACAGAAATTGCATTTAACAATACCAAAAAAATTAATAAAACATTTTTACTTGGTTGATTCCCACAGCTGTTACAACAAACCTAAAAACACACCAATGGTCTCAAAAGAAAATGCTACTTCCTGATTATTCTCTACAACCAGGTTATATAGAGGATCACAACATAAACCCGTACCTAATCTGTATACATAAAAATCAAATTTATGTATTTTTGCGTACACATAACTGGAAAATTAGTGAATGGATTCACATGAAACTTTTACAAAACATCACATTTATATACGAGAGTGTTTTTATATATTTAGTTCATAAAAAGGGAAGAGGGAATTCAAGAATTTTATGACCTACCTATACTTCACAAATGAAAATAAATGTTAGTGCTAAAAAAGTGTTACTGTGATCAGCTGATTATATGCAGATTATGTCTAAATCATTTCCTGTAAGTTTATTACTGTGACCAGATGATGGTTTATTAATGAACAAAATCTATGTTACTTTATTTTAGACAAAATCAAGTGAACAGTAATTTTCCATATTCTATATTTAACAAGAATACTTTACATCCCTAATGATATCAGATTAAGCCACAGCAAAGCGTGGCCTGGTTGAGCTAGTATTTATATAAAACAATTCCTCAACACCGTTTCTTGTTATGAAATACATTCTTGTATGCATGACATCTCATAACTGAGCAGACTGTTCTTATTGTATCACAGTACTCAAAATACAATCAACTCTGCTGGTGATATTAAAAATATAATGATATAAGATTATTATTTAACATTTTGAAAATGAAATAATTAGTATTAAGTCTATAAAGTAACCACTCTACATATCTCATTAAGAAGTCTTTGAATGACAGATGAAATTATCGAAAACTTACTCAGTTCTGCTGGCATGTAGTGAGGGCAGAAAACTGGGATATATCGAAGAAGCTAAAGAGGAGTTGGATTTCTTGCTGTAGATTGATCGCACATCAGAGATCGACTTACAGTTCTCCATTAGGAAGTGCAAATATCCAGATGAGTGTGGTTTGACTCGTGCACAAGTCTTGGATGATGCATACTCCTTCAGCTTGTGGCCTCCACCCCCAATATTATCTTAAGAAAAATATTTTAAATCAAATTTGTGAGATATCATTTTAATTGTTATTACTAGTTAACTTAAAAAAAAATTGAAACAGAATTAAATATATAATATTACAGCTCTCCAGCTATTATTTAAAATAAACATGTTTATTTTACTTACTAGAATGCACTTGGTCAGAGATTGTGTATTAGGACAGACAGGAAACCAGCAAACTTATAAAAGAAGAAAAGTCCACCAACATATTGTAGAAACAACACATGACACATTTTTCAGTGCCACTCGGTTTCAATTAATCATATTATTTATTTTGTAAAAAAATTATTAAAATAAGAGAGAAAAATAGTAGAATAAAACTTTGATTTCTAAGGAAATAAAATAATCAATTATTGAAAACTGGGCAAATTTGCGAAATAAATTAAAGTTTTGCAGATAGTGACTAATATACTTTTTTGGCAAAACATAAAAATATAACAAAAATAATCTCTCACTGAGAAATCCAAGAGTGGACGGCAGAAGCATCAACAGAATTGGTGTCATGGCTGTAACTGAGTAACGTCAGGCATCACTCCTTACAACACCTCCTTTAAGCTCATCCTGTATCAATATTCATTTTCACCTATCATCGTTTTGCGCTACTTTTATCACTGAATGCTAAAAACCGACAATGTAAGGATTGCTTGAATTGATATAGTGCTGTCACCTATTTTAGCTTCATTAACAAACAATGGACTAGTCAACTAAATTTCTTTAAACACTAACTTAAGTTAGGAACTATTTAAAGTTTATTTTTGGCAAGAATCGTAAGAAAGATACTACTCAAATTTCAACTTTTAATAAAGTTGAGTTTTTAAATACTATTTTATATGAATTATAAATCCTCAGTTAGCCCCTCAACGTGGTTTTTTTTAATATGTCTTAATTTTTATTGATTAAATATTAATTTTCTTTGTGTAAATGTTTTATATCCAGTTATTTTAATGTTAATTTTATAAATGTGGTTATTTGCATGCCTTTTACTGTACTTTACATAATGTACATTCTAAATAAATAGAAAAATACAGCCAATTAAAAATAATATAAAAAATGTGTCCTCCTCCTCATTTCTTATTTAAAAAGTTGCAAAGCAGGTAGCAAATCTTATAGACACACTGATCCTGTCAATTTCCACCCCTAACCAAACACTGTTTATTTATGGTGGGTCCTACCCCACAGACCAATGCCTCTACACAGTTGCAAGATAAAAAGTACCAATCTGAGCTGTATTGAAACTGACAATTATTAGCGTTGTACCTGGCCACAGTACAACACCTTAGACCGCTTGAACATTTCAACACCTATGGTGACTCAGTATTTTGGAATTAATAGACAATGACATATTACGTATTTCAAGCCATGCCAAAAGGTTAAGAGAAGACTTAAAAATCCTTTTATAATCGAATCTAGTTTTAGAATTCTAGACTTTTGAAGGTCATGTAAGAATCATAGAGATGGCTACTAAAGAAAGCGCATTCTAAGGATAAGTAACACATTTCTCTCTCTCTCAAATCCTTCTCATCCTAGGGTGAATAAAGACCTCTACATTTCTACAGTAGAGCAAGAATCATATGTTTGTTTCTAAAAAAATATGCCAACTAATGTTTTTGCAAGTAAGATGAATCTTTACTTGGAATGTTTGTGTTCAGGTTATATGCAACTTTTTGGCTTTAAAAAAAAAAATATATATATGGAAGATACTCAGACTGGATATAAGTAATAAGAATGTTTTTTTCTTGATGATACAAATCACACTGCAACCCAGCTGCTTGGGAACAAAGTGCTGTGGTTATTATAGGCGATAAGTTCTATACACAGTTTTATTAATACCAACATGGCGTCCATTAAATGGTTGCCATCAACAAGGGACACTATGACTGTAGAGAAGTCTAGATTGTCCATGATGGGTGATAATCAGGATCTGGATGTTGTTAAGGAAAGAGAACTGAGTATCAGGCTTGTCAGATAGCTGAAAATTAAACTAATACAATGTGATTCATACTCCACAAAAAGCTGAAAATCTCTTAGTTACCTTGGCTATTGGGCTATTAATAAATGGTCCTTTCTGAACTAAGTCACTTAGTTAGTAGCATGACTACGCAGGTCTACTCTTATCCTACCCTCAAGTAGTCATTCATATTTGCCTTAACATTTGGACAAACTGGGTCGGCATATCAAATTAGTACACTGACAGAAGTTGATTCTGTTAGACTAGAATCAGAACATTTTGGGATTGCCTTGTATTTATATCAAGATTTTTCAGACTAATTGTTACTTTGTTTCATGGACATGGAGGCAGGGTCCACATACAATACAGGCATTGAAAAGATAATAATTTGTGACAGGAAAAGGACCTATGGGTGGAATGTATAGTGTGGATTTGTGTTTTTTAAGGATTATATTTTGTTGTTGTAAGTTGGGAATAATAATCATTCTTTGGCAGTGATGCTCTAGATATTACCCTCAAATGATAGAATGTCTCATTTGTGCGCCTTCCTTTACACGGCTTCAAACATAATCCAATCCAAAATCCTTAGAGAACCTTAAGATTGCCCTGATAAGGTTTTCCTGTGCCACACTTTG